>LIEC01008621.1:0-44625 GCA_001925005.1 Drosera capensis | reverse complement strand
GGTGATCTCTTGGTTGGGTTGGTGGCTTCGAGGAGGTTGATGAGGGTTGGGACATTTCGCGGTGTGTGGATGCAGGTTAGTATTCTAAGCTCCGCATCTGGTTTTGACTTTTGGATCGTTCTCTTCTTGTATGGTACAAATCTTCTTGCTGGCCTGTAGATGCTTGTTACTATAGGTGCGATTGTGCCGGTCATGAGCAATGCTGTGACCACCATCAGTGCAAATGATTCGTCATCTAGTACCTACAGAGCACAGGATGAATACATTCTTATTCGTCGCAAAAAAAATGAGCATACGATATTATGGTTGTAACCCTTCTTTTGTAGGTCGATAAAAGGTCTGCTAGGTACCAACCTTTTGATCCTTGCCTACATTGAGAACGATCATTTCGACGAGACCCTTGCTGTTCATGAGCAAACCTAGAGTGATACCTTCTCGTATCTCCATGTTGTAGAAGTACGCGACCACCGCTGTTCCAAAAACCTTCCCTATACAAGCGATGGAGATGAGGACCACCAGTCTCAACCAGGTGAGTGGCTCAGTGACGGCCCTGATGTTTGTCTTGAGCCCACTTATGGCGAAGAACAAGGGGAGAAGAAGCCCCGACACGAAATCTTCCAGCTTCTCCACCAGCGTTACTCCAAGAGGTCCATTTGGTATGATCAGCCCAAAGACAAAGGCTCCGAACACAGAATGAGTCCCAATTGCATCAGTAATGAAACCGGATATCATGACTCCGGTGAGTATGAGACAGATATAGAAGTCGCTGAAGTTTTCTCCTTCAGGTGTCCTTCTGATCATCCACATGATGGCCGGTCTCACGGCAAAGATGCAGAATGCGACAAAGGCCGCACTGGAGAGTATCACCCATAGGGAAGCTAAGGAGTTGGAATCGTTCTCTGCAAGGGCAATAGCCAAGGCCAACAGGATCCAAGCACAAATGTCGTTGACTAGAGCTGATGACATAGCAACTCGTCCAAGCTCGGTGTTGAGGAGCTTCAGCTCAGCAAGGATACGTGCCAGGACAGGGAACGCAGTGACGGCGAGGGCAACACCTAGGAAGAGTACAAAGGTCCCATTCGTACTGGCTGCTTCAGCGGCATGTGCAGTGGAGACTCTACTCTTGACGAGGCTAAAGCCACATCCGATCAGAAAAGGTAAAATCATGCCGCCAACCGCTATGCTGATTGCCTTCTTTCCAGTTCGCCGAATGACTGCTAAATCCATCTCGACTCCAACCAGGAAGAGGAAATAAAGAAGGCCTATATTTGCCATGGTCTCAAGCACCATCACGCTTCTCAGAGGGAAGATTGTGTTCGCAAAAGCTTCATTTCGACCCAGCAGTGACGGACCCAGAATGACTCCTCCCTGTTATCAATTGGCATTCAAAGCATATTCAGGTAAGTATTCATCAAACAAGCTTTCGTCGTTTCATTTTCTACGGATGCAAAGAACTCATTGTAATTCTTTTCTTGGCCCCGACGTTTGATTTCCATAACGTAGAATCGGTCACATGAGTCCTTATTTATTTTAAAAAAGCGTTTAAAGAGAAATTCGATTGATTCAGATAATCCGCAAGCGGGAAGGACTATTTAAACCATCATAAGATGAGGGCATGATACTATCAGGAAGGAAAGATGACTGACAAGAATCTCGGCGATAACACGGGGCTGGCGGAGGGGCTTGAGTACAACGACGAGAAGACGAGTCATGACAACCACCAACGTTAGCTGCAACACAAACAGCGGTAAAGAATAGTCCAAAGGATTGTCCCCTTGCCAAATCCCGTTCGTCGTTATCATAGTAGGCGCGTAACATACAATGGTACTATTGCCTTTCTTCGACAACGATTCCACCACAGGACTCGCCATTTTTTTTTCCCTCTTTTTGATCAACTCACACAATCTCAGTCCAAGCTTTCAAGCCTTACAACAATGACAACAGCCTTACACTTCCGACAACCCTCCCAAACACCACTTCTCGTCGTAAAAAGCTTATTGTTTAGCTAGTTTGTGATCGCGCGCAACGCCATTGTCGTTATCTTGAGACCTAAATTGTGGAAGTGGAAGAAGGAAATTCTTTTTCAATGTGACAGATAATTGGAGAAGGGAAATGCGGACGAAAACTCTGTTGTTCTTTGGTTGTCCGTTCTGTTTGGGACGCTCTCTCCAATTTGATGGCTGGTAATTTTTGGATTCTGCATTCACTATTTTAGGAAAACATTTATTGCAATGGGCCTTTTTTTTCTGTTTTGAGATTGGAAAATAGTAAGGAGAATTTAGGGAGGAATTGATGGGTGGAGATAAGACTTGGACCAATGATTAATCATCGGAGAGATACTAAACACACATCAAAATTTGGATAATGTATATCATAATATAAATAGATTATATATCTTTTTTTATTAATTAATTAATTTTATAAATGAATCTCATGTTTTACACATACACGTGAGCTCCCTCCATATTCCAAGTAGACGGCCTCATATTATTGCATAACGTACCTCTCTTCAACTGTTGTTTTTCACTTCGTTTCATTAATTCCAATTTCAGAATCTATGCCCTAATTGGATAGAAGTCCCTAGGCGAGAGAGCGACCAAAGATGCAAGAAATATTTTGATATAGTCAAGCTGCGTCGGAAGCATGGATCTCCAAGGCAAAAGAGTCATCTGAGAAGACTCGGGACTTCAAATCCTTGGCACTATCTTTTGATTCCCTATCATAATTCTAATTAGAAGATCTGAATCTGCTAGCCTTGTATCACTATGCCAGTAACAACTCCATGAACATGTTCAAACAAGCAGAAAACGAAATCTTAAAAACTCAGCTTCAAAAGAGCCTGACAGAGACGAAAAAATACAAAGGAAAGAAGAGAAAAATAAAACTTGCTTAGACTTGGAAGTTGACTGTTGATATCGAAGTTCTAATCTCCTCCATAACACCATAGAAGGTCAAACTGTTGGATTGAAACTGTCATCTCCTCTCAATAAATAATTCCTGAATCTAGTTGGGCCTTTGTTGTCCGTTCTATTTCCTTGTAGAATTCCTGGTCGTAACTTAAAGAGTTTTTATGGTTACATGTTAGTGGAAGAGACGAGTACATAAGGGGAAGACATTGGACTGGAAGCTCTCTACAATACTGTCATCGAAGTAGAATCGAACCACCAATTTTGGGATTGATTGTGTAGTTCTTTTGTGCCTAGAGACACCCGGATTTGAACCCACGAACTAAGAAATACATGAGGGGAAATCATATTGGATACCAATTGTGAGGCCTCAATTCTTGACTGGATGATGAACTTAGAAGTCCAGCGACTGATAACTAGTAACTGTACTAAGATAACTTACCGACCATATACCCCTTACCATCTTAGGTCACTTCTGAGTTACGACGTACAACAATTCAGTCTCATTCTTGCTTTTGAAAATTGAAATGCTCTTAGCTAACCTAGGCCTTCTTCGGTTTTTTTTTTTTTTCTCAAGGATATTTTGAAGGATTTTCCTTTGGTCAACCGAATAACCCGTAAACCCAGAGCACTTTTTAAACCAGTTTTTGCTGACGCGCTTATCATCACAAAGTAACTCGGCACTCGCCAGATTTTGATCCTTTGATCTTTCCTCTTCTTAGTAAGTCTTCTTCGTGTCAAACGCTGGTGTTTTGGGATAAATGTGGCAGGCCAAGAGTTGTTCTAGCTCTTGAGCTCTAAGAAGAGGAAAACAGTATCCAAGGCATTCCACAGTGTTGAGGATATGTGTGAGCAGATTTACCCACATCGATCATAGAGAAACAGAAAGAGTAGAATATATATATGAGGAACCCATAACCCATCAGCTTAGGTTTTTGGGTTAGAAGCTGGGCTCAGTCCATATGTATATTCTATTCAGGTCCGTGCTAGATGTGCTAAGACCGCATTGCCTTCTAATGCTATCATCGAGACGAAAATATCCCGATTCCGACCAAGCGGGATATAAGTTCAGAAAAAACTCTCCTTTATCGACCAACAAAGGTAAATGTGATGCTAGTGGCGGTGATATTTTGTTCATTTCCATGTCCTTGGTTACAAAAAATCTAGTGGCTGAGCATGATGTTTTAAAGATAAATATCAAAGGCCATGGATGATTGAGTGAATCCAAAATCATCAAGAATTGGAAATGGACCAAACAAACAATCCAAAAATAAGATGGAAAGCAAAGCAGAGTGTCATCAGTCACAATGTACCCTTGCATATCAAAACAAGAAAAGCATTGACTCATATGGGCAAGATCTTTTTTGTGGCTGAGATGAAACAAAAATTATTCTCATATTACAAAAATAAATCAATAAGTATAAGTGAGTAAAATATCCTTCTTTATATGGCCTTTTGTGGAAGATCTTTTACTGCCTTGAGGTGATATGTGGCTCATATTTCTCCAGTGCTAAAAAAAGGTTTTGATTTTTTTGTCTAGGTTGATGATACTTGTGACTTGTTGGCCCGTGATCATTTTTATCTTTTTTTGTATAAAAGAAAGATGTTTTGGTGGGGTACAAGTACTACTACTGCTATATTTCATCAATAATCTTGAGTGTATATTACAGTTCTTTTTTTATATATATAATTCATGTGTCTACTGATTTTTAACAAATTTGTTCCTACAGACAAAGAGGAAAAAAATTAGTGGGTTATAGATTTTTAGTTGCTTTGAGCCATGTAGAAATCTGATGCCCATGCCTTTCGCTTTGGACATAGCTGAGGTATATGTGGCGTTGTTATAATCCAAATGCATGATAAGAATATGTCTTCGATAGATTCCTATATACATAGACTAACTCATAAACCATAATTTTTGGGTGAATTAGCGTTGTAAAACAAGCAACGGATCCGATTGAGTTCGGAATGTGTCAATAAAGTTAACGTAGTGGATATGCATACGGACTAGCTACTGATAGCTTTTACATGAACTAGTGTTGTAAAGCGGGCAACAGGTTGGGTTTAAGAAAACCATTGTCATCATCTGAATTTGAACTTTGACCTTTATGATGATTGATAGTTTGTAGCTATGAACTTTTAATCAGTTACCGCAATGATGAACTCCGATGTATGTCTCTTCCCTCTACTAGATCTGTAATCATAGGAGGTGGAGGAGATTTCATCTCGTTTATGTTTACGATTATGCTGTGAGTTAGGATATCCTAATGTTGATATAACCATATAAGATCTATATCAAATATTGCTCGTTGATTTTGTTACAATCAATAATGATTGTTTGGTTTTTCTAATTGAAGGATATATCATATCAATAATTTTTGAGAAATCTGACAGTCAATATTTGATACAACTTTTTATAGAATATTTTTCTATGTTTCACAGTGTCGTCAAAGTGGCTAATCATTTTGTCCTACCACAACCTTGCTGTCACTAACAATTCCCTATGCATCTCTGGAATCATGTTCTAATCGAACTTGGAACTGTCTAGCGATAATAATTAGCTCCTGTAATGCCCTTCTGGTCCTAAACAACAGCTGTTAAACTTGGCATAATTCTTCTGTATACTCGATTCATCTTTCGCATGACAATTGGCTACACATTAATCCCAATAACAATGCAAACAAAAAAGACGCCTAAAACGCTGTACTAATAAATCGACATTCCCATCCCCTATATATAACAGTGGGCATGTGATGATCTATATAATAAAATGATATGGAACTTTGATCCCACAAAAAAATTTCAACATACCAAGCTCTACCCGTGAACCTCAATGTCCATTTCTTGAACAAATCAACCCCATATCATTTCCCATTGCTCCCATCCTTTTTTGCTTGATTATTGTCATTTCATTGTGTGTGTTTCATTGCTTGATAATGGTTGAAATGAAGCAGCATGGCTGTGAGATTGAAGCAGTTGGGATCAAATACCAAATCTGTAGTCATGTAGCGCGAAACCCGTTTTCCAGGATCTCAAATGGATCAGGAAAACAAGCTGCATTGTCGCCTGATGTACACGTCCGCGACGTGCTGAATAATGTCAACTGTCGAGCTAAACCATGGGAGGTTTTAGCCATCGTTGGCCCGAGTGGTGCCGGGAAGTCCACATTGCTGGAAGTGCTAGCGGGAAGGATTACGCCTTGCTCGGGATCTATTTTCGTGAACGATAAGCCTATTGAGAAGGGACATTTCAGGAAAATCTCCGGTTATGTCGCGCAGAAAGATATTCTATTCCCGCTCCTTACGGTTGAGGAGACGCTGATGTTTACTGCCAAGCTGAGGCTGAATCTCTCGTGCTCAGAGTTGAGCACGAGAGTGAAGTCGTTGATCCAGGAGCTGGGATTAAGCCACGTGGCCGCCACCAGGGTTGGGGACGATAAGTTACGTGGGATCTCGGGTGGAGAGAGGCGTCGTGTGTCAATTGGAGTCGATGTGATCCATGACCCGAGGGTGCTTATTCTTGATGAGCCAACCTCGGGGCTGGATAGCACCTCGGCTCTCCAGATCATCGACATGCTGAGGACGATGGCGGAGACCAGGGGCAGGACTGTGATCCTGAGCATTCATCAGCCCGGGTTTCGTATTGTCAAGATGTTTAGCTCCATCTTGGTCCTTGCTAATGGAACAGTCATGCACCAGGGGACAGTGGACCAGCTCGGTTCCAAGCTTAGGCTCATGGGGCTTGAGCTCCCTCTTCATCTCAACATCGTCGAATTCGCATTCGAGTCCATTGATGCTATTGAAGAATGCCATCATCAAGAACAACAGCAACTTTTGCTGAAGAAGAAACACAGCACTACTCTTCAGCAGCTGTTTCATCAATCGAAGGTCATCGACGAGGAGATCGTGGATTACTTCGATTATGGGCACCCCTGCTCAAGATGGCGCGAGACAATGGTCCTGAGCCACAGGTTCACCAAGAACATTCTCCGAACCAAGGAGATGTTTTGGTGCAGGACATTCCAGATGCTGATGTCGGGGCTGGTTCTCGGTTCGATTTTTTATCATCTAGGCCATGACTTGCAGGGAGCTCTAGAGAGGGCAGGCCTATTCGCCTTCATATTGACGTTCCTGTTATCCTGCTCGACCGAAGCCCTCCCGATCTTCTTGCAGGAGAGGCAGATAGTGATGAAGGAGACATCATCAGGGTACTATCGCGTCTCCTCCTATGCTATCGCCAATTCCCTTGTGTATATCCCTTTCCTGTTAGTCCTTGCGGTCCTCTTCACAGTCCCCGTCTACTTCCTCGTGGGATTGAACCATAGCTTCAAGGCCTTCGGCTACTTCCTGCTTCTCATCTGGCTAATCCTATACACAGCAAACTCCGTGGTGGTCTGCTTCAGCGCCCTCGTGCCCAACTTCATAGTGGGCAACTCAGTGATACAAGGCGTCATGGGCGCGTCATTCCTATTCTCGGGTTACTTCATATCGAGGAACGAGATCCCAGGCTACTGGGTCGGAATGCACTACCTCTCGTTGTTCAAGTACCCATACGAGGGGTTCTTGATCAACGAGTTCGCAGGGTCGGGAAAATGCCTGGAGCATATGTTTGGGATATGCGCGGTGACTGGGAACGACGTGCTTAGAGAGGAAGGGTTGACGGTGGACAGCCGATGGAGGAATGTGTTCATAATCGTGTGTTTTATTATCATTTACAGGTTGATTGCGTATGTTATTCTTAGGTTCAGATGCTCTGGCCCTGAGAGAAGTCTCAAGGGTGCTCTCATGTGAATTCCCCTGCTGAACTGAACTGTTTGATTTCAATATCAATCTATCTAGTGTGATAAACTGAACTGTTATTATTATCATAACAATATTACTGGTTTTTTCTTTCTCCCCATTGTAGCTTCTTGTATTAAGTTAAAATTGCATCAGCTAGTAGCTTGCGGATAGAGGGACTTGATTAGAAGCAACAAAATACAGCACATTCCAATGTCACAAGACCACACAGCTTAACGAAAAGCATAGGCAATAACTCAATTGTCGTAGCGGCAAGCAGAGTTGAACGCTCACAGCGAGCTTTGTCCAGTTGACAGTATAGCCTCACGATATGCTGATGATGGCTGTGTATCTAAAACCTACAAAGCGGATTAGCGTTACTCTGAGATTTTCTAATAATGTGAGATCCACCAGGAGTTTCATGGATAAGAAGAAGCGCTCGGTCCCTTTTCATGCATATCACGAAAGCCTGTTGGTACGATCCATTTTCGAGAAAAGAAACAAACTCCATAAAACCGGATAGGAAGAGCTAGAACACACTAGATTCTAGAACTGAAACAGTTAAGATAATAGCTAACAAAATGGGAAAGTGGAAATAAGGTTACGAAAATGCTGAACATGGCCTAGTAACAAATTCACCAACTAGAGTGCATAGTCATGGAGATGGAGATGTGCAGGCATTCATGATACTCGCTTATGTTTAGTTAGTCCCGAAATTGATGGTGTTGAGGATATATGATGAGTTGAATTTTAGTTAGATGGATCACATAATATATATATATATATTATCGATAATCCATCAACTTAAATTTTTAGATTAAATTTTTAGAATAACGATTAGATTCAATTCATTTGTTTATTTTGTTTAGACCCAATTTGAATTTTGACTCCAAACTTTAAACCAAAACTACTGTATTTGTAAATTTTCTCATTTTTGGAAGTTAGTGAACAAGATGAGTTCGATGGTAGTCGCATTTGATCGAGCATTCAACCAAAAGGTGTGATATGAGTAGTTTGAACTATTGGAGTTCAATGTTCCAAGATTTCCATCATTAACATCACTCCATGTCTAATATAGCTCTTTCGTCAAAAATAACAATGTCTATCGAATCCGCTTCGAAATGAACAGAATGCAAACCAAAAGAAGCTGAAGAAACTTGACAAGTCCAAACATTCATTTGATCATGTGTCTCTTTTTCAGGAGTATATTGCAAGGTTATCATGTGCAAAAAACCCAATGAGATCCCGGAGAAATGGATAAACTTCACTCATTTTGCAGTTGGTTCCCATATGTTGGCATTTCTTTCATCCTTCAACAATCTTAATTCCATTATTTTCCAGTATAAGGTTTTACAATGATTAACTAGGGAAATACTGGTCGTTGCAAGCAGTGAAGTATTGAGAACACATAGAATTTGATCCATCACATATTACAATGAAGAAGAAAATTTAGAAGGCCTCCCTCACATGTGAAGTGACTTTCCTCATCCAAGAAGTGACCAAATCTCACTAAACCCCCAACACCGTCACCGGCGACCACCACTCCACCACCCTTTCCATCACTCCCTCAGAAACCCTAAAAAACCCTCTTCTGTATTCCCACAATGCTCCGTCGCCGACTCTCATCCCTCCTCACCAAACCCCTAATAATCACCCAACCTCACAAAACCCTAAACCCCATCATTCCCCTCGCCCGAAACCCTAATCCCATCCCAATTCCATCTGGGTTCTCCAAAACCGGACCCTTTTCAATGATGGGTATGCCGATGAGGGGTTACAGTTTGCTGGCGTTGAATGATCTGAGGGACAATCCGGGAGCGAGGAAGCAGAAGACGAGGAAGGGGAGAGGGATCGGGTCCGGGAAAGGGAAGACGGCGGGGAGAGGGCATAAGGGACAGAAGGCGAGGGGGACTATGAAGTTCGGGTTCGAAGGCGGGCAGACTCCGTTGAGGAGACGGTTGCCCAAGAGGGGGTTCAAGAACCCTTTTAGCTTGACGTTTCAGGTGGGATTGGAAGAGGACTTTGGGTTTGGTGCTTGGAATGAGGGCTGTGGTTGATTTGAGTATGTTAGGTAGAATGGTGGAATTTGTTGTTTGTGGTTGTGTTGATGTTTGTGATTCGCATGGTTTGATGGTTGTTTGGTGTGCTATTGAGTGGAAAGGGATTGGATCTTATGGTGCATTGTAGGAAAGAATGCATTGTGGGATTGAGATTGTTGGAAAGTTTAGTTATTGGGTGCTCTGAAGATGGAACTCCGTTCATGTACCCTCCATAGAGGATAATACAGGGATGTGGTTCGCTAGGAGAAGTTTGAAGGTTATTATAGTTGCGTTTTGGCTGGCCTTGGCAGGTTTGGCAAATATTATGCTCAATTACTTTGTGGTGATGATGTTTTCTTGATGAAAGGTGATAGAAGAGTTGTAGTGAGTTCTCATGCGTTAGGAATATGGATTATCGCAAAAGAGTTCCTCCGGCAGGGGACCAGGGTTCTTAAGGTGCTTCATCTGATGTATCAATGGCATTGGTTAGGTGATATTTTGAAGAGTAATTTATCCGAGTTGTTATGGCTTGAAGAAGTAGTCGCTACTCAAATTTCAGTTTTACTGATACAATCTCTGTGAGCTAAATATTTTGATCAGTGTGTTCCTGCTGTTGCACTGAAAATAACTCTACATTCCAAGAAGTTTGAACACATACAATTCTTAAGATCTGCATGCATCCTTTGTTAGATTCTTATGCTTTTCTTCAAGTTTGCATCAATTGTCGCTCAAATTATGTTGTATCCAAGCAGACTTCTCCATCTTTCCATTATCCCGGTGCTTGACCTATTATGTGGTGATCTAGATGGCAATAGATATTATAGCACAAACTTATTATTGTATCAGTGGTATTAAGTTGTCTCATAGTCATAGTCCTCAACCCTGTATTAAGTTGTATCCTCCATTAATTATAGAAGTATTAAGTGTATGTTACGATATGGCAGAAATGTGGCATCAGCTTCTGGAGCTTAGATAATTCTTTTCTTAATCAGCCTGTTATACTCACTTTAAATTGTATTGAACTGCAACATAATATGGATTGACTATCCCTTCTCCTGTTCTTGTTTCTTATGCTTGCTCTCTCACGTCGCAGCCTGTAGGGTTGGGGAAGATTGCTCGGTTAATAAACGCTGGAAAGATAGACTCCGGTGAATTGATCACGATGAAAACTCTGAAAGTACGTCTAGTGACGAAATGCTTGTGCATATTTCTTTTGCAGAAGTCCGAATTGAGGTCTTTATCGAATTTTTTGATTGAAGTTTCTTTAATGAAATAGGATACGGGAGCTATAGGAAAGCAGATAGAAGATGGAGTAAGATTGATGGGACGTGGTGCTGAACTGATTCAGTGGCCTATTCATCTGGAGGTAATTCTTTTTAATCATCAATATATTGCGAGAGAATAGTCTAGAAAAGATCTGTCCTTTCCTCCATTAGTTTGTTGTATGTTTAGTGCTCCTTCATATAAGAAAGCCTGTCTGAAATGGAATTGATGTAGGTATCAAGGGTGACTGCCAGAGCAAAAGTAGCTGTTGAAGCTGCAGGAGGGTCGGTCAGACGAGTACATTACAACAAGTTAGGCTTCCGAGCTTTGCTCAAACCTGAGTGGTTTGAAAAGAAAGGGAGATTACTTCCAAGGCCTGCTCGGCCTCCACCAAAGTTGAAAGACAAAGTTGACAGTATCGGACGCTTACCAGCCCCTAGAGTTCCCATTCCATTCACAGATGAAGAATGTGCAGCGGCTGCCTAGCTCCATCCTGAACCACAGGGACACTGATGTTTCCTTGTCCGAATTTCCTGGTTAACTGGAAAAGAAGGGCGTGTTCTTCCAGCTTGCGTCTGTACCCTTGCAGCTTGCGTCTGTGTCCTTTATTTGTTCCCTTCTATAACCTTCTGTTGGTAAGGCAGAATAAGACATGTTTGGTATAGGCACGCCACAGGAAAGAAGTCAGCTACGTGACTTATCCTGCGGAAACAAGATCACCCATTCGGCATTATAAGTGGTGAAGCTTAACTATCTTTACCTTCTCATATGGTGTCTCTTTTCTCACGACGACACCTGATGGTCGATGTTGGCCAAGTAGCTAGCTAGGGTGAGGTTATGTTCGATGTTTATTTAGGGATTGATGGACTGGAAAAGCATCAGTTACAGGGAATTGTGTTACATTCATTTTTGTAGAAGAGTTTTTATATGGAGTTCTTATGTTGATGCGCAATTGATTGAGTCATTCCATGGTCACCTCTGCGGCTCTGACACCCGTCTTTGCTATCATATGTGCTTCATCCCTGACATCTCGTTCCTGTCTTGCCTCTCCTGACAAGAAGATCCGTCTCCCGTAGCACCATGAACCTTCATCTGAATTCTGATTCGTAATGTCACTGAATTCCTCCATTCTCGAACCAACTTCTCTACATTTTCAGACTCTAGGCATTCACAGGCGCGGAGTTTGTGTCATCAAACCGGTGAAAAATCCGTCTTGTGGATCCACCATTGTTGAGTGAGTTACCCTCGCGGCTATGTTCTGTTTTTTACTGAGGAACCATATGAATCATTACTAGTATATGATATTAGCTGGGTCGGAGTGACCTGTGATTCTCCTACCCTACAACCCAGAACATGCTCACATTATCACTTGATAAGTTCTTCTGATAAGTATTGCTGCATCAATATGTTGCGATCTTATTTAACACACTCAATTTATCCAAGAGTTCTGATTACTTGGTGTCATCACGATTCGCGTACTCAAGAAGATCTGATCTCACAGTGCGATCGCTTTCAAACCCCATTTCAAAATAACTTACTTCTTTGATATGTATATTTATGTGTCTTGCATTTAGGGAGAATGTGCCATTTGTCCTTTATGAGTATGTATGAGAGAAAGGTGAGGGAAAAAATATTTATGTGTCTTGAATTTAGGAAGAATGTGCAATTTGTCCTTTTATGGGTGTGTATGTGAGAAAGGTGAGTAAAAAAAAGGAAATTTTAAAATAATATTAAATAAGAATAATTTAATATTTTTATATAAAAAATATTATTACCGTCTCAAGAAAAAAGGGTTTGTCATTTGAATATAACGATGAAGTTAACGTTAAAAAAAAAAAAAAGAATACTAGTTGGATCCAATCAAGTGGATGATGACGAGGATACAGCTAAGGATTCAATTCTTTGGCAGAGAAGCAACAATGAATCCCATGTGGATTTCTAACTCATATATTCAAGCTTTCGGTTTGCACCCAAAAAGAAGCCACACAGGACATGAGTGAACATGCATGAAAGTTCAGTACACATTGAGAGTCCCCCACCTCTAATAATGCTCCACTACGCTTTACTCGAAAGAAAAATTTAACAACCCACACCAGATGGCACAGCAGAACTCTGATTTGTACACTATGGATGGATATTTGACATTATCGACCCGGTCCGACCCGAATACCTGGGTTCTTGTTCATCTCGTTGTATCATAGGCTCAATATTCTTGAGTTATGTGTAGCGATATGATGCTTTAGACCCTAATATCAATAACAACTCATATGCACAAGTTCAGTTCCGAAGACAATGCCTTCAACAAGAAGCGACGTTACATATCCAGCAAAGAATGCGCATCATATGGCGAAAGCATTATTACCCAAGTGTCAGGGTTATAAACGTAGGATTCTGATTTTCCCTATTTAATCTTTCTCCTTGTACGTTGATTAATCATTTATCCCATTCGTCCCAATGGTCAATTTTGCTACGGCGACGAGCAGTTAGGAGGCAGCCGACCATTTCAATTGCAATGATGGAATATGTCAGGCACACAGGCAGTGAAGGTCTACTAACTATCGTCGACGAATAATGGTCATGGTCAACTAACAATGTAAGAAGCGTAAAGCAAAAATATGATGGCAGTCTTTACTTTTCTAAACATTGTTTAGATAAGTAGGCATCAATCATAGTCGGGATATTGAAATTATCCATTCGATTAGGCCAATCTTTTCTTTATATCTGACTGATTTTTCAATCGATTGGCAAATCAGAAACAAGGGGGGCACACTATCTGAAAATTCTAAAGCATCAACTTGCTTCTAATCATACTTACCGCAAAAACGACGACTTATCAAAGTCGCTAAAATCACCTCCCGCGCAACCAGCGATAGCTATGGTCACACACACGTTGCTTCACAATCTCTAACGACGTTTGGCAACCCAAGAGACGAACCATAACATTACGCAAAATGAGAAACAACTTGAAGTCAACAATATCATACAAAATACAAGAAAGAATGATTAAACGAGGAACTCAGGTCGAATTCAAGATTTCCATTACGCTCAAAACAAAAACAGTCCGAGACTAATATGAATCTCATACAAATTGATATTGACATAGAAGTTCTTGACAGGGAAAAAAAAAAACAGTAAATAGGAGGGGCTCAGGAAGAAGAAGAAAAGGCATCACAAATCACTCCCCAACTACAGACATTATAGGCAAGCACTAGGTCGAGCCAAAGACGAGCAAGATACCGACTCAAAGAAGCTAATAATCAACACGACCATCACGGAAAAGGCACTTCCCGTTTGATATACAAGCATATCAAGGGCATGCCGCCCACTTTCCATTGACTCATACCCATAGTCGCCTCCAGCTCAGCCACATTGAGTTCATGACACTTGACACAAGAAACCAACTAAAGAAAAGATTGGACTCACCGTCGAAGCATTTGGTAGTACTTAGAAGCACTTCCTGTGGACGATGGACGGACCAGACTCATCATACTCACCCTTGGAAATCCACATCTGAAGAAAAATATAGGTTAGAAGAAGTCAAAACAATGCCCAAACAAGAGCTTTAACCGGGATAAAGGATATGAAAATTTGTCTAAAAGGACTGCATATGTACCTGTTGGAACGTGCTGAGAGATGCGAGGATTGATCCTCCAATCCAGACACTGTATTTCCTCTCTGGCGGAGCAACCACCTTGATCTTCATGCTGCTTGGAGCAAGTGCAGTGATCTCCTTGCTCATTCTATCCGCTATACCAGGGAACATAGTAGAGCCACCACTGAGCACGATGTTGCCGTACAAGTCCTTTCTGATATCAACATCACACTTCATGATAGAGTTGTACGTAGTCTCATGAATGCCAGCAGCTTCCATCCCAATCAGAGAAGGTTGGAAGAGGACTTCAGGGCATCTGAACCTCTCCGCCCCTATGGTGATAACTTGCCCATCGGGAAGTTCATAGCTCTTCTCAATGGAGGAGCTACTCTTAGCGGTTTCTAGCTCTTGCTCATAATCAAGAGCCACATATGCTAGCTTCTCCTTAATGTCACGGACAATTTCCCGTTCGGCAGTAGTGGTGAACATATAGCCCCTCTCAGTAAGAATCTTCATGAGAGAATCCGTGAGGTCACGACCAGCAAGGTCCAGCCGAAGGATAGCATGGGGAAGGGCATAACCTTCATAAATAGGGACCGTGTGACTAACACCATCACCAGAATCCAGAACGATACCTGCCGTGATGAGAAGTGATTAGTTATGCACAAAAGACTGGATAAAATAAATAATGTACACTAATGAGAAGGAATCAAATATACTAACCAGTAGTACGACCACTGGCATAAAGGGAAAGCACCGCCTGAATGGCGACATACATGGCAGGGACATTGAACGTCTCAAACATGATCTGAGTCATCTTTTCCCTGTTGGCCTTAGGGTTGAGAGGAGCCTCAGTTAAAAGCACTGGATGTTCCTCAGGAGCAACACGAAGCTCATTGTAAAACGTATGATGCCATATCTTCTCCATGTCATCCCAGTTGCTAACTATACCATGCTCAATAGGATACTTCAAGGTAAGGATACCCCTTTTAGATTGAGCTTCATCGCCCACATAAGCATCCTTCTGTCCCATACCAACCATCACACCAGTGTGCCTTGGGCGACCAACAATACTGGGAAATACTGCCCTGGGTGCATCATCGCCAGCAAACCCAGCCTACAATATAAAAAAGAAACACTTTAAATGAATGATCTCTAAAGAGAAACTCAAACTAACCTATAGTTGTTATGGCACCTTACCTTCACCATTCCAGTTCCATTGTCACAGACAAGAGGTTGGATCTCCTCAGCATCGGCCATTTCTTATATATCTGGATAAACAACAAAAGCCATGAGTTAAACAACGTTTCCAAAGAAGAATCTGAGAATATGCATATTGCATAAATGGAGTCAAAATTGACACTGTTAACGTGTATAAGTTCATTGCCACTACTATCATGGAAAGTAATGCTACTTAACATTAGCATTATTGAGTTAAGTCTCATTATACACTCAAAACTGGAACATAGCCAGTTACAACTCCTTTTAACAATCAAACAGTAGAAAAACCAAAGGTTGCCGGCAGCTGACTGCACCCACTGACACACAACCAAGCACCCTCAAGTTAATATCACACATCAAGACAACAAGAAATCCATGGAATACCTCATTATGGATGTAAATTTTAAAATTAAGGTTCTCAAATGGCACTATGAGAGCGACAATATTGTCTAATTTGTCTACTGCTTGACGATTTAAATTCGGGTTTAAAAGAGGTTTCGCTTTGCTTAAATACATAGGAACTCATCAAGAGCTTGCTGGTGGTTTGGTGGTCGCAGCATTCGACTTGCTTGATTTATAAACTTTGTGTCTGTATGTGATGGAAGCTATGGATCTGGTCCACTAAATTAGAACATAGATTTATGAATTAAATACGATCATTGCATATAATCTTTGATTGGTAGGAATCATTTCGTTTTTTTGTCCATGATGTTTCCAGCCTCGAAAACAGTGGAGCAAGTCGAGTACCATAATGAACGATAGAGTTCGCATTGAGCCACACACAGACATTTCAAGGCCAAAGATCAAGAGTTATGAAAGTATTTAATCCACACACCAAAAATCCTTTAACTTCCAACAGAATAACCTAGATTCAAAACAGAACATCACAACCAAACGCAAAATCGAGAGATCAAACACCACAACAAACCACACCACCCCACCACACAAAACACAAAACACAAGCAACTTGAGACGAATCTCAACATGTCGATACAAAATAGTGCCTCAACACACAACACAAAAGCAATCCCCCGATGTTCCATTTCTCAGATCATGTCAACGACCATCAATTCAACAAAAATTTCATCGAACAAATCCACTGCTGACCAGATTCAACACTCTAAGTAATCTCAGATCAGAACACCGCAACCACCAGATCTAACAACCAAATCTCCACAGATTCATCCACAACAACAGCAGATCCAATCGGAACCAGAAAAAACAATAACAATCAACACGAGAATTGAAAGCATCAAATCAACGGAAATCGGTTTGGATCTGAGAGTACCTGTGGAAAGAATACGACCACAATGGAGAAGAAGAAGTAGAGGCTGAGAGAGAGGAGAATTGAATGAGTATCTGATGCGATGGAAAACGGGGGGGAGGGAGGATAATGCAAGAGTGCTCCTCCTCCACCACTTCTTCTTCTCTCTCACTCTCTCTTTCGCTTTATCTCTCCTCTTTCTCTTTCTAAACGGAAGATAGCGAGTGATAGAAGAGGGTTTTAATAACGAAGGGGATTGATTTTGTTTTTGATTTGTTTTACTCTGTGGTCTCAGTTAAATATGTCCTTCTCATTATTTATATTTTTTATCCTATTTAAATTATAATTTTTTATACTTTATTTAAATTATAATTTTTTTATATTTAATAATTTTTCCATATAAAAATTTTAAAATATTTTTATTTTATATATAATATTAACTCACACATCATCATTTCTCTTTCTTTTTTTCTTTTTTTATCTCACATATTTATAAGGATAAAATTATCATTCTTTATTAATTCAACACACACATAAATTATCGTATCAGATCAAACCGTTATAATTTAAATGGGATAGAGAGAATATTTGATGAGATTAGATAGGTATGTTTTTTTCTGTTGTTTTGATTACTAGTAAAATATTTGACATTAACGTCCTGTTTGATACTACCTTCTGAAAATAATTACATTGTTTTATTATTTTGATCCGTCTCAAAATAATTATAACGTTTTCATTTTTAGAAAGTATTATGTCATAAGGAATTATAGAAGATGGAGAAAGAAAAAATTTGTGTAATTGAGAATTGAAATTGAGAGAAAAAGAAGATAAATCTAAATTTGTTTGCAAGAAGTAAATATTATAATTATAAAATAAATTTGTTAAATCTATTTTTTTTTTTCGTTTCACTGATTAATAAGATAAAATTATTTTCGATTACACTTTGGTATCATATGGTATCAATCATAATGTAAATTATTAACTCCCTCCATCTCGCATCAATTGCGATAATTTTACTTTCGTATTTTTTGAAACAAAATTTAACCAGCGACATTATATAAGTAAATATTATATTTCGATAATTTATCATGAAATATCAAATATTATTTGAGTTGTATATTTTAATCATATGCAAATAAAAGCTTTTTATCACTTCATTTGATGTGAAAAGAAAAACATATATAAATGCCTATGTAATAGTAAAATATGCATAGTTAGTGATTTATTTGCAATGAAGTATTTTATACTGATATTAAGAAATATGGATAACAAATTGAGTAATGAAATGAAATCTTTGTATATTAATTGAATTGTTTGGAAGTCATAAGTAGAAGAAATCATTTTATCGACAAATGAAACTTATCGAGCTTATTTGGTATTGTTGCTATTTCTGTTTTTGTTTGATATTGATTTTTGTTTCTTTTTGAGAAAATGAAAACAAAAAATTGAATAACAGAAAAAAATAATTTAAATATTTATTCTTATTTCATCTTAATATAACATTCAAGATTTATTTTACACAAAAAAATTTATTTTTTGAATTGCTTTTTGTGTTTATTATTGACTAGTTCAACCATATGTAATATAGATGATCAATATATTATTAAAACTTTAAAGATAATTTTTTAAGCATAGATGTTGTATTGTATTTTTTTTTAATATTAGCCCCAATCCATATAATAACCTTTAGAGGTTCACAATCATTATAAACCCATTAATCTTAATTTATCAATAGAAAAAATAAGATTATTCTAAATACATAAATTAAGCATCAAAAACTCAATTACACATCAAGCATTAAAAGATCATAAGTTCATAATCATTAAATCTTAAACTCACACATTAATCATTAAAAATATATAACCTTAAAAAACTCATTAGGCCCAATTTATATATAAAAAAAGAGCGATTGTAACATTATATATTTATATAGATTTTTTATTTTTATTATTGATTTTTATTTTTATAATTTTGAATAGTGATACAACATTTAATTTATGGATGCAAATTTAAGATTTATTTCTCTTTTTTAAAACTTCAATTCTCAACCATACAATTTTTTTTAATTTTTTTAATTAGCATAATATTTTCATATAATAATTTTGAGATTAAGATAACATACCAGTCCAAGTATGTTAGGGGGAGATTGTTGAGATATGTGTGAGCAGATTTACCCACATCGACCGTGGAGAAACAGAAACAGTAGAATATATATATGAGGAACCCATAACCCATCAGCTTAGACTTTTGAGTTAACAGTTCTGTCGTGGGATCCGAGTGGATGGGTCGGACACTCGGACGCGTCGGCCTGGGCGGCGGCTGAACAAGACTGGGCTTCATTCATGTCTTTGATCTATTGATTTTAAATGTATTTGTGTTTTCGAACAAATAATTAATTCTAAATTTTGATTTTCCTTGAACATGTTTCAACTATTATCATAAATAGATTTAAGAACTTTTTTTTATCAATAACTATCATGTCGTAGTCAATATTTCGCTTTACATATACCATCATACATTTTACATCCTTGTTTGATTCGTAGTTACAGGTCCTGGAACACTATGTCTCATTGTTTTGGACCTAATACTATCAGATTCATCTAGCTTCGTTTCAAGACATGGCTCGAGCTCTGCAATGCCATCAACGGATCGCTTGCTGTCGATTGAAAGTTTGAAGCATCGTTGAAGACAGTTCAAGAAAGTATCTAACTTTGCTTGAATGTTTCATGTGCATCTCTAAGTTATAGCCCCTGTAGACTGATGACCACAGCGAAAGTGTTACTGCTTTTAGTAGCTTGTACTCCTCAAGAGAGGACCGATTATGCGAGGCACTGTACATGATTGATGAATCGACTTTTTCAAAGACTATGGTTTTCATAAAGTTTAGAAATCACGAATTACTTTGATATCATTGTATCGTGCAATCAGGTAAGAGGTGAAGTTATAGAACAACAACCTTGCATCAATAGTATATGTTCCTTCGAGAAGTGTAGATTATGCTCGGCTAGGTGATCTGTAATCGGCCTGAAAAGCGACGTAAACTTAACCAACATCACGCCCTGTCTTCGCGAGGAACAAGGTTCAGAATTCCAGGAGACTATGCGCAACATGTAGTTTTCAATAGATACAATCAGTAGCGTAAATACTCATAAGCTCCAACACAATAGTCTGTTTTCACCATCATACGTACAATCTTATGCACAGCGAACCACTGGAAAAACGAGTTCCATACAACTCAAATCATTCAAAGATTGCCAATGCAATCGAGCACTCTCATTCAAACTCAATTCGTCTTTGTATCTTTTTTGCACTATTTTCACTTCTTTTTTTTGGGCTTTTCTCAGGTTTCCTTTCGGTATCGGAAATGGACACTGAACAATATACTTGTCCATACTAGAAAAGGGGCCGATGAAACAGAAAACTTGGATGCTATACACAAAATGCAAATACAAAGTGACCTCAATTCTTTGTCGGATTATCCGAATTCGAAAGTATCCTCAGCAGAGGTATCTTTGTCTTTGTCCAATGAACGGTCTCCCCAACTCCCCTGCTTCAGCAGGGACTCTTTCATCTCTCTGTAACCACGAAGTTCTTCCAGCGCAAGAGCAGCAGACGTAACGCTCGAGACAGCAGAGAGTTCCTGAGACATTCTGTGGGGATCTTGGGCTACGTTGGAACAGTTGATCTTAGAGAGCAATGAGGTCGTGCTGCTTGCTTGAGTCTTGGTGGAGAGGAGGCCTTGTTCAGCATTAACACAAGAGCACCAACCGCTGCGTCTTGTTCAGCATTAACACAAGAGCACCAACTGCTGCGTCTTGGGATTTCCTTGCAAGAGCTAACTCTGCTCCAGCTCCAGATGGTTCCCTCGATTGGCTTTTCCGATCTCTGGAGTCAGATCTAGTGACATGCATGATATTTGAGCCTACTTAGAATCAGCTAGAAAAGTCGACGAGCATAATAAGGACGGATATCCCACAATTGCTTGACAATTCAAAAATACATCCTCTAAATCATCAAATAAACTATGAAAGATGTTATCTGAAATTAAGGTTCACTGTAACATCTATTACTCCCTTAGCAAGCTGTTTCCTTGGCAATTAACAAATAAAAAGAGCATGGAAAGAGCTCAAAGGCTATCTACATTCATATCAAGGAATATCTGGTACTATTTCATTCGTGTACTTGTGTTTCAAGAGGTTATGCCAGCAATAACGCCCAAAATCAATTCTTCTGAGTTATAATTATGTCTTTGACACACATGACCACTATGAATGCAACAGGATTTTCACTAAGAGAATTCAATGAGGACACCATAGTTTAATTCCTCAAATAGAAACATCATATGTAAGGATTAGTACTATGCATGGCCGACATGGTGCTGATACATTGGTGACATCCTAGTATTCTGACTCGCACAGGACAGTACTGCCCAAAAAAAAAAAAGAGAGAGAAAGAAGAAGAAGAACGAAGGACGACAGAAATCAGAAAGCAAGCAAATCTAACACCAGTTTTCTAACGAACCTCATCAAAGCTTGATCCAGTCACTTGAGAATGATGATGCATGACCCCTTTCTAGAAGCACAAAAGACAACATAAACAGCATTAAAATCAAGGCGATACCACATACTAACAGCCATTGATCACACTTCTATATTAAGCATAACCGCCGAAAGGGGAACAAAGAATTGAGTTGATAACATGCTTGGAGCCACAACTTGATTGAATTAACACTACATTCCTTCCCCAAGAATAAGAGGGTCTCACCCCTCTAAAACAGAGATAAAATAATGCACGAAGGTAACTTTGTTCCGTCAACCCCTGAAACCGAACCAATCTGAATTTATTCCTCAAAGCAAGACAGATTGGCAGAACCATATTCCTCTGTCCAGTATGGAGGGCATTCACCCAAGTAAGTTGGAACAAGAGGCCTGCTCATGGCTGTCTTATAAATATTCCCCTTACACTAAAGGTTATCCTTGTGTTGCTAAAGAAGGTTAAAAGTTTTCCCCGTAAATGATATCAATCACAGAGCTAAACAACAGAGAGCAATGTGATAGTGATTCAGTGAAATCCAACAAGACAGGGAGACAAGTGAGAGTTAAATGTTGAAAATGGAGATCAATCTGATAATGAAAATCAATAAGTGAATGAAGATGGAACAAGATGCAAAAATGCAAGCAAGTGTAGTATGGGGATTAGACTTATGCAAACAGTTTTAAGAAAGACGACAACTTCAATCATAAAAAAAAAAAAAAAACAAGGACTAGAACATGATCTTTAATGCATTCCGATACGAAAAGACACGGTCCTTGGTCACCTAATCCAGACACTTCAGATTGCTTCAACATATATATCATTAGAGACATCAATTTATTTCCCGTCAACTCATTTCCTGTTCGTTAATCGTAGTACTTGTCTTGTTAAGCTGTCACATGCTCATGCCTTGATCATACTTCTTTTCAAAAGGGTAGCCTCAGCCGGTCAGCCCTAGAGCATGACATCATGAAACCATATTGATGTTTCAATTACATGGTGATTTTTATTAATGAGCACATCGTCAGGATGACCAGGCTTATTTGCTTCTATCTTGTTCAGTGTCTGTCGAACCTCAAACTAACTTTTCCTACGTGTAAGTCATGTCATTCTCTTCTTTACTTACCCCCAACTTAGGACCTCAATGTTGTCATTATTAAGAATGAAGCATAACAGTGGCATCTTTTCTTAGTATCATTGCTCTTTACCAACTTATTATTGTCGCTTCCTTTCACGTAACTACCAACTTTTGCATCCTTGAACTCATCTGAATAAATTTACTCACTTCAGGAAAAGATACACGAGCATCCGTGAATTCAAAAGAAAACTCCACAATATTTCACCAAGAACCATTCTCCAAAACAGGGGAAAATTTCCAGCAACAAAGAGAATTATTGCAACCCTTTCAGGATCTAGCTCGATACCCACCTCAGGATCTTATATGAAATGGATATTGAATACTAGCCATATGAAACCATGTAGCCACCCTATTTGTCCAGCTTGCCAATGTGTTGAAAATATATCGGAAAAACCTATTATATTCAACGCCCAACCGGAAAATTAGAAGTTTTTGTAATTTAATAATTTGTGGCATCATCTTACACCAGCTCCTACACCAGGGTCCCAAATTCCTTTCATGAAAATGACATAGACAAGAAATAATGATAACACTTATAAAGTTTGTTCACTGTTCTGTGCTAATATTTGTTCAGAACAACAGAACGATAGCTCATAGTTCTTTCAATTTGTGATTCTATGCCCCAGAGAAATACAAGAGGAGCACAAAAGTGGCACAAAAAAAAAAAAAAAAAAGCACTTGGAGATATGCAAGATGAAACCAAAGTCCTGATATTCCTGCTATAAATTTCTAGCACAATAGCGGTAGTCGCCATAAAAATAAAGAAAACAAACAATCACAAAGAAGATAACAAGCTCTGAACATAATTATTACAAGAAAAAGTACAGTCAAAAGCATTACATACTAAAATGTTTTGGTACCTGCCAAGTGGATCCATCTCATCATCCTCATCAACCACAAAGGGCCAGACAAACTCCAAATCATCATAATCCAACCTGCTTGAGGTTCTTGATATAGCATTAGACGATGACCTTGCCCCTAATTATCTTCCACATTCATCTCTCGCAACTTCTGACTAGAGAAGACAAAGATGACAAAAAATCAGGGGTTGACACTCGAAAGTGAGGAACGTATTAATCTGACAGTTGACAGGAAACCATTCATTTGACAACTGCAAGAATTACCGCTGAAACACCTGTGTTGAAACCTCTGTCATTCTCAAATTCTCCAGGTCTAGTTTGCCTGACTGGGGAAAAGGGTGGCAAACCCTGCTTGGCAGGAGATCCAAGTGTAACATGTTGTGTCCCTAGTGGCATTCTCACAGGAGCGCTCTCACATCGCAAGAGTGTCCTGGGTTGAATACTCCGAGGAAGACAGGTTGGTGGTGATATGGAGGTGGAGGTTAAAGAGGCAAGTGGAGGCCATTCCTCATCATATTCTATACTTCCATACTTGGCGTGAAATGCATTTGATGTATTAGGAGGCAAGCTCATAGGTGGTGGACGTTATGCTCTCGGAACTGAACTAGGATAACTGAACTAGGATAATCGTTATATGTAGGGTATGGGGATGGATAATTAATTGTTGGTGAAGGATGGGAGATGTCCGGGCTCCAGCTACGATGCCTAGTAATCGGGGAATATGATGGAGAGCTGTGAGACACAGGAAGTGAAGACCTCTTGAATACTGTCAAGGGGTTCCCAACATAATCAGGTATAATTCGAGGAGAAATGGGAGTCCACGTCGGCTCCGGGCTCAAATCTGACAGTGAGGTGCTGATATGACACAGAAACAGAAAGCCTGCTGCAGGAACTTCAACTGGTGTAAACCCAAATCGTTGCATATCAGCTTCTTCTATATGAGCAAAAGGTTCCATGAAGGACCTGTGACGATGGGTGAGAGTAAATGCCTGTATCTGTCCAGATGAAATTATAACCCTGAACAGCTTATAAGCAGGCAAAAGTCGAACAGTGGAATACAACGACCTCAACAGCACGAACAGCGTCTTGTAAAATTCATGGAGATTCAGTCCGGACCTCCTGCTTCCCGACGTGCTGTGTCTACTCTTTTGGTTTTCATACTTGATCACCCACCTTTCAATAACCTTCTCATGTCGTTTCTCAAGCGTAAACCCTTCTTGCTCTTTCCCCTAGCAATTCCTAAATAGTTCTTTAGGGGAAAATTTCATCCTTTGTTGATCAATCAAAATAACATCAACAATCATCGGCTCAAGATTACTCTGCCTCAAAAAATCAATGTTCTCCAATGCGGCAGGACAATCCTGAAGAGCTAAGTTGAACCACTTATCCCTAGGCCGGTGGTAACTAGAGGATGATGACGACGACGAAGATGGCAAAGACGCGGTCTGATCACTGCTGTAATCACGAGAGGACACGAAAGGCGATCTTGCCTCAAGTATTATGTGTAGACTCTTAGCAAAGAACTCGGTGACTATCCGTTCCTTCTTTGCAGCATCCGAATGAGCATTACGATGAGACGACGACATCTTCAAGTAATGCAATCACCTTAAACCCTCGATTTAGACCCTCCACACTCCAGGAATCAAATCCCAATCAGTATAATAATACTACAAGGGAAAAAGTGCAATACCTAGAAGATGAAACAATCAGAAAATGAAGTTCCCACAAAGACACTACATTACCTCGCTAAAAACCAAAATAATCAACACGGAATTCTGCACAATCACTAGAAACCCAAAGCGTGGACTTACCAAAATGGATCAAAACCCCAAATGGGTAAATTTCTAAAATTCACTATCCTGTTCTGCTTCTTCAGGGTTTCACGTGGATTGAAGAAACCGTAGTGAGACAGGATTGAGTGTGATAACAAGGGAGAGTACCCAATTGACCAAAGTTTAAATCTTTTGTCACTTTGATCCGAAAAGGGGATAGCGAGCGAGGATGTCGAGAGGAGATTGACTGAAAAATGGAGATGCGGTGAGGGGAGGGTGTTGACTGATGAGTGAGGTGAGGGGGATTGGGCATGTGCCTGGCACACGGTGGACTGGATCATTGGGGTGCGATGAGAAAATGAAAAGTATGGGCTGGGCTTGTCTGGGCCTGGCCCACATACTGGGATAACACGCCATGAAATGGAATTCGTTGATCATCCATTAAAATCATGACATGTAGGAAGGTTTTTTTTTTTTTTTTGGTTTTTTTTGGAAAGAGGGAGATCAAGACGTGATGCTGACGTATGTCTACGTATCATTAAAATAATTATTTTCATTTTGTCGGGGAAAAAAAAAATCATGATTTTCAGGCAGAAACCTTAGTTATGGCGTATGTACATTCTTTTGGACTAGAAACTCTCATGTTAGTTCGCTGACGATTGATCGAATCTATCCACCATTCGTACATTACAACTTAAATGGCAATCGGCGCGTTCTTTTGTGTGATAATACATTCCCTTTTCCCTTTGATTTTCACAACCCTCTGCTCTGAAAAAAAGATTAGTCATGTGAATGTCATACTGTACAAATTTCAAATAAAACGTGCTCTCTTCTAATTTTGTTATTCATGGAAATGTGGCAATTGAGTAAGCCGAAGCCGTGAGATGCCTCATTTTCTACTATAATCGGCTCTGAAAGTCTTACAGCAGAAGAACTTCACATGGTAGCAAAGAAATATTTGTCATAATAAGATGACTTTATGTTACTTCTGCGCCTCTTTCGCACCGACTTTTAACATTCTTCAAAGCCGAATCTAAAATCAGAGACTGAAAGTAGCGACATATGCCAACATTAAATGTTGATTGATCGAGAATCTTTCAAGGAAAAGGAAAAAGGTAACAACCAAATGTTAATGCCGGGTCTAATCCCATTATCGATAGCTTAAAAAAAAGACGGTTTAAAATTAACAGTAGAACTTTGTCAACCGAAATTTTGTTTGGCCTCAGACTTATGGCAGCATTGGTCGCTAACTTTTGTGTTGGTACCTATGGAGCTTTAGATCTTGTGATCGTTAATAGCCTTCGGCAACATAAAAAGCTCATTTGACGACTAACTGTCTTCGTCGCCAAACCCCCTGCTTTAGTTTGAGTTGATGGCCTTGGACTGAATTCGGAAGAATGTTCAGGTAGCCTACAAAGCTAATACTAAGAAATGCTGCATAACGCTGATGTCGAACTTATCAGTTATATATAATCCGTATAACAACCATTTTTCTATGATTTGAGTACGAAACAGGTCGATCCCATTAATCGGTATCACTAGACCTTCCCTATAACATCGTGCTCCATGCTCGTTCGCGGGTTGATTATGGTTTAGTGACCTAGCATAGCTCATGAAACATCAGTTCCTAGATTTCTCTTTCGTCAGTGGTGCATTCACGGTCCTACTTATACATCCCCTGCATGAATTGGTTCTGGTGGTTAGTTCCTGCATTGTGTATTATATTGTCAAAGATCATCAGCCACACGATATTACACATCGAACGGAACTTGATCGATCTGAACTTAAGCTTGAATACCGGAACAATTTCTAACATGGTATCAGAGCGGCGCAAGTCTAGCCATTAGCACTCATCTTGTTCATCAACTCTAATATTTGCAACCATTTCACAGCAAAAGAACTTTGAATTTCATCACTCTCAGTTGTCTATAACACGGAACATCTAATCATCACCTAAAGAAACAAAAACTAATTTTATTCTTTGGGTGGAAGCCATCCATAGATCAGTTGCTATCTTATAAATATGGTGGGCTCAAACACCACACCATCGCTTTGACTATTATGTCATGCTCATCGTTGAAGGTTAATGATAAAAAAGAATTGACTGATAAACAACAACAGGGCACTACACTTGACTGAGTCACTGGGTGGTTGCCAAAAAACCTATAACTTGAGCATGAAGGTTGATTCACTGAACTACTCCTTCTCAATGTAATTCGGGGTTTTGAAGGGGAAACATCAAGATCCTGTATACAATGACCAGTCAGGACCAATAATGTAGACCTAACACGAAGAAAGATCCACATAGGAAAGCTTGGGGAAACTAGAGACAATTAAACATAACCAAGTTAGAAAAGTACAAGATGCTATAGTTCTCTTCATCATTTTCATGTAATGTTATCACTTCTTTGTACAAAAAGTCCCTCCATGGACTCCCATCAATACAAAAAAACCACGTCCACAACAAAAATAGAAAACCAGATCAAAAAATACCATCAATGCCATATCTTGATCATGGTGATCTCAAACTATCTACACCAATGTCATTATGCTTCCTCGACGGACCGGACGCCGGAAAAGGCACCGCTTTCGGAAAGAACCCGAAGAAGTTGCCCGAATACTTGTTACTATTAGGACTGAACTTCAAGAAATGAGAGTTTCTCAGGCCATGTGATTGACTCAAAGTGCTGATCATGATCATCAACCATAGAACAAGAGCCAGCTTCCTCTTACACTCACACTTTGCCATTGTTTGCCACATTGGAAACTAACTCAAAACATAAAAATGATGATAATGATCAAGATCAAATGATATGAAATCATGTGAAATTTCCCAATGCTGTGAGAAAAATGTCAAAAAAAACAGGGGGAAAACAGCGCAAAAAACATGGAGGGGGGGGGGGGGGGGGGACGGGAACAGAGGAGGAAGAGGTGGGTTGGTTCAAGGAAGAGTTGAAGTGAGGAATCAAAACACTTATCAAATGACCCTTTTTTGAATGGGTCTTTCTCATTCAGTTTGGGGGAGTGAAAGTGAGAGAGGAAAAGTGAGAAGAGAGAAATGAAGGGAAAAGTGAGAAGGGAAAGGTCATGTTTGGATTGGTTAGGTTGAGTGTTTGAGGGGATGAAAAGGGACCCAATGCATTGATGGTCAGATATTGGAAGGGAAATCGAAGAAGGGAAAAAAGGGTGGTGGAAAATTGGGAAACCATTGTTGTAGGGGAGCAAACAATTGGTCCACATAGGGAGGAACTTTTGGGGTCTCAAGCGTTTCCTGACGCTATTGTCACCTCAGCATTTATCATGATCGTGTCAAAGTTTGTTGAGTATGCACGATTGTTTCGGTGACGTTACAATGTCAAAGAAAGTGTGTTGGCGAGCATTGGTTATAACATTGTTTTATACATGCGCATGAATATAAGTTTCGTTTTCATATCAAATCATTTATAATTATTTCGTAACATATATTAGGTTGAAATACGTAATTTACATAATTATTGATATTTCACGATAATTGACAAAAAAAAACTATGTTAATTGTTTCTTGAAGGTTATCGAAAGAGCATTAAATACCGAAATGAATACGAGTATATGATTTCTTGTTTTCTAGCTTGCTACCACAGCATCCAAATTTTCCTTGTTTTTGTTGAGATGTGATGGGTGGATTGATGCTTTCACTCTCATCTTTCTCTTCCTATTTTTAGCAGAAACAGGAAACTGCTCGTACAGTGGCTGAGTTCAACTCGCTGTTTGGGGGCATGAAAATAGGGGATGATGAGGTGACTCAATCAATGAGTCTGAGTGATCTGTGGTGGTGAAAGCAAAAGCTAGGAATTGAGTTAGAAAAAAGAAAATGGAAAGGACTTTACTTTGCTTGATTGCAGCAGATTGGGCAGGCAAGGAAGCTATGTGGATTCCTATGTTAACTGCAAAGGTTTTGTGGGATGAATTGAATGATTGATTGTAGTTGTTGAAATTAGGAAGAGCAAGGTTAATCTAGGAAGTTGGGATTTGGAAAGAGATGAAGGGTTCATCATAGGTAAAACATTGTTCTTTGAAGAGCATTGCATTGGATTATCTAAAATAGATAAGGTATGTAGTTTAGATAACGAAAATAAAAAATTATTCAAAAATTGGACCAGAAACTTTAATTATTACCGATTATGTATAATTATAAACAGTGAGTCACCAAGTTGGGGATATATTATAACATCCGTAACTAATAAAACAAATTATATTTTTGGTGCAAGTGTAAGTGAGAGAGTTATTTCAGAGCAAAATTTTTTTGGGGCACTGTAACAAAAAATATTTTGGGTAGAAGACGACAGAGGGACGACAACTCCTCCAACGATGGTGTGGTGATGGTTCAAGACGACGTCATTTGTTGTATGTTTGATGTGGGTTTGTAACGACCCGTCTGACCCGGGTACTCGGGTCCAACACGCGGGTCGTCACCAAGAAATCCTTTTTGAGGTTCAGGACTGACCCCACACACCAACACTAGTCCCTTCAGTATGCTTTATCCTCACTTGGACACACCCTGAGAAACTTTTCAGGAGGTCACCCATCCCAACATTACTCCACGTCAAACACGGTTAACTGTGGAGTTTTAATATGATGGACTACCGAAAAAAAAAAGTGCACCTTATTAGTATAGGTAGTACTATCAAACTATTTAAGCATTTCCTTAGGGTATTACAGTGAAAAAAATGGGTTTGAGTGTATAAAATAAAAAATCTGTTAAAAGATTCTAATGCAAGTGCTATGAGAGCAGTAAAATGATCTCAATGACAATTAGAATGAAGAATAAGAGGTCTTTGTCGAGAAGGCAATACCAAGGTTGTTGTTGTGTTCAATGCATCTTAATTGATCAACAGCCGAGCCTGTCATATAACAAGTTTTTTGAATGAATCACTTTTTAAACTTTAATTATAGATTAATCAACCAAAACTCGTATCTCAGGAAGTAAAAGTTGTTTAATCGTTGTTTAATCTTATGCTAGAAGTGTCATAGAAATGACAAATGGAATAACTCAACTTGAAGGAGAACAATTATCCCTGAGCATTATGAGCATGGCCTTCATTTATCACAATTCAAGGATTCATATACGTTTATATTTCCATTTGAGTACACTGCCATTACGGCTCGCTCTCTTTTCATAAGGAAATCAAAAGAATATTTTCATATACCCTCGATCAGTGTCCAAGCTAAATAAATGCAACAAAAGATGAAGCCTTTGTAAAGAAAGGATGAAACCTTGTTAGGGTTTGAATGGTTATAATTGTGAAACGGAATACTTTTGCCCAATTGCTTCATTTTGGGTAACATGGAACCCACTTTTAATCATGTAAGGTAAACAACTCAAATGTCAAAAAACTCGATTCAATGAAAAATAATTTTTTTTTCAATTTTGTCTTTAAGATTTTAATATTTTCTAACGACATCAAAAGATACACGTTATCGTAATAAACTTGCATATATTTTATCATTCATGCAGTTTATAATAACTAAAATTACGTATATTTTATCCTTTGCACGTTTTATTTTGTACTAGATTAGAGAGTCGTAGCCTTTTATCTTTTACGTAGAGCAAACAATGAGTAAAAGTTAATGTGTGAGCAGAAGAAGTCGGTGAAATATTAAGCTGGAACAACACCAAGAGACAATACACATTACTAGTTTTCCACTACTACTAGCAAAGCATTAATTGTGGATGTCTGCCCCATAACCTAAAGTGACGGACCACTTCTCTAAATAGAAATTTACATCTACAAATTTTCTCCTCCACGTGACATGGAAACATGGATAACATGCTTAGTGAGTTATGATCTTCGATTTTATAGATGACCTCAATTTAAAAATACTAATAACAAATTTTGTATATCTCGTAACTTTGCGAAGTCGGATAAGGAACTATTTTTTGTTTATGTTCTTTGATTTATAAGGTCAGAGATTATATCTTTATTATCTGTAAGATTTATTTTGTTTTAATGAAATCTGATCCCTATTTAAAAAAAAAAAAATGACCAAAATCATAAACAAAGTGTGAAAATGTGAGGAAAGAGGAGCAGCTCCATCAAAACATACAAGGGATTCAGCAAAGTCAAATTTAGTATTTCTAAGGTGGAACGAAAGTCCAGTGATTGGATGTCTGCAATGTGTCAAGCCTCACCTTCTCCGACAGAAATGTTTCAAGCCTTCCCTTATTTATTGATGTTTACTTATTAACAACTTGTGCTAAGATAAAGCAAATAAAGAATGTAAGTCCACTTGTGACCCTTATTGAGTTGATTTTCTTCTCTACCACATTCTTGAATTTTTGTTTATGTAACTCTATGTACATAGAGCTTATACAAAAGATAAAGTCCAATGCTATAGGGTGTGATTTGAGAAAGACAAAATACATACAGTTTTGATTCTTGAGACTAGTTCGTGATTTTATACTAAGCAAAGTGTCAAGTCTTTGATCACCTAATTGATGGAAAAAATTGTTTATCTCGAAGTTAATATTTCTTGATCGATAAAGAGTGACAGGTCGTGATATTTCATATTTAACATAATTAGAAAATTTTGGGGTTATACTTAATTCACACCCCTAATTGTGACATCTCTCATTCTCCCCCAACATGTTGGCTTATAAAGTCGACTGATTTAGTCTCTCTAGATATTATCCTTGAATGTGTTCGAGCTGCAATTTGGATTCAGCTACGACTTCCGTAGCATCTCCACCAATGGGTGACTTTTAATTGGTAGGAGAATATATATTTGTCTTTGAACGATTAGTGTGACTGCAAGAATGGTTAGGTTTGGACAGCGTAAACTGCAGAAACAAAGAGTATAAAATCATGAATGTTTGACCAAATTTGATTGCTTCCTTTGACAAATAAAGTGAAATAAAATTGGAAGTTGATCTTTGATCCAAATTATAAATATTATTTCTTTCATCTCATAATAATAATAATTGTAACTGTAATATCCTAACAATCTTGGAACGTTATAATAACATTATGTAATAATTATATTATTTAATACGTGTTTCAATATGTTATTGTTTATTGTTAAATGATATATATATATATATATGTTATTTTGGCACATGATTATAATATAGAACTTAAACTATTATTAAAATTTCACGGTAATTTTATGAAAAAACGTTATTTGATAGTATAATGAATCATAATGCGATTAATTTTATGATACTTCCTCCGTCCAACAAAAATTACAACGTTGCATCATTTTTATATTATTCAACACGTATTTTGAGAAATTTTCTTATTCGTTTAATGACATAAGAAAATTATATCACTCACAAAGAGTTGAAGTATATAACTTAAATAAAAAAAATTACAACATTGCATCATTTTCACATTATTCAACACGTATTTTGAAAAAATTTGTTATTCATTTAATGACATGAGAAAATTATGTCACTCACCAAGGATTGAAATACATAACTTAAACTATCGTTAGTGTTTCACGATAATTTTATGTAGAATAATATTTGAACGTCCCACGGACGAGTCATAACATAAATTATTTTACTGTTTATATATGTCCATATTGCTTTTTTTTTTTTTTTTTGAACGGAAAGAGTAATTATTATGGAAGTAAAGAAATAATAGGTTTTTTTTATACCGAATTTCGTTACACTACCCACAATTGATCATGGGCAATGAATCACTGTTTGCACGATGAGTGGCAGGCAAATCAATTGTGAAATTTGAGGTTTCAAAATCATCTCAGATGAGATCGAAATGTTTTATTGTCTCTGTCCTCACGTTTTTTACACCATCTCTTGTGTCCAAACTTCTTGGCTAAGACTACTGCTATTGTATTTATTTCCGGTCTCTGGACTCCCAAGGTTTCTTCAATATGAAATTACTCTAATCAACACAACATATTCGATGTGTAGGGTATCTTTCTAATTAAACCTGTTTCACAAACAACCGAATTCAATAGTGCTACCCCATCAAAGCTTTCGCAACATAGTTATCGACGAGGTACAAGACAAGGGAAATAATGATCAATGATGCATCAAGGCCTCAATTGAGAAAATGGGAACTCAATTCAATACAAAGTGACCTCGGTCTGGTGGCCTGCTAGTCTTTCGTTGATTGTTTAGATCATGTGTACTTTCTATGCACGCATATGTTGGTTCATTTTGGAAGTTTGAACCACTTCAAACGCTCAAGACTCATTCATGCCGCCCTTTTTGATTTTTGCCCATCACTGAGATTCGCAATGACATTGGGGATTGCAGCTTGATCTGTACTTTATGAAACAAGGGCATTGCTTGTTGGTTTGGATTTTTTTTTTCTCAAAATAAAGTGTTTTTCAAAAAACATAATTATCGTCAAGTGTTGTTTTGACTTATTTATTACAACTTTTCGTGTTTTGATGAGTTTTTGAGATTCTTTTGAATACTTAAATTAGTGTTTAATTTATAACCTATGTACAATTAGTTGTAGTTTAATTAAATCATTAGATTTTTATCTAAACATATAAAAACTTAGAAAAAAGGACCGTTGGGATTTTCAATCAAAACCGTAAACGGTTTTCAGAAACCGTCAACAATTTCATTAAAATCGTCATCGGTTTTGGATCAAACATCAATGGTTTTCGATGGACAAACCCTTAACCTTCAAACCGTTCACAGGTTTATAAACCATCACAGTTTAAGATATACATTTCTGTCCTTTGGAAAATCAGGCCCTGTTTTTCGAAAACCGTTAATAATTTTATTTTATTTTATAATATTTTCATAATATTTTATCAACGGTTCTTTCGAGTTCTGTCATTAACCCCAAAACCCTTCCCCTCATTTTTTTCCCCACTTCTCTTTCTTCGACATCAAACCCTAACATACCAATTACACCCAATTGAGTCGAAATCTTCCTAAATCTCATCACATCGACACCCATTCTTCAATTACCACGCATAAATTTTGTAAAAACAACATGATTCTCACGAATTCACAACTCTTGTTCGTGTTGATTTCAATGCTCAACACCAGAGGTCGCGATGCATGCCGAGATGGATCAAATGACGACTACAATGCATTCGATGTATCGAGGATTCTATCTCCTCCATAACCCCAACGTGGTATACCCCGTCGTAATCCTTCTAGGGCGAACATTGACAGGGATAAGGGAAGCAATCGGCCAAGGAGACGGGAAAGTGAAAACGAAGACTAACGGAAGATTTCGGTGTTGAGAAGTTAAAGAGCTGTGAAAATATCGATGGTTCATGTCGAAAGAACTTGATGATTGCCAAGATTTCGAGACCCATGCAAATGGAACCTACGAAAGGTAGTCAAACATAGTGTCACTCTTGAGTTTCTATCCGATCATTATGAGGATGTGTACAATGAACAATTAAAAAAAGAACTTAATTATGGTCATGTGATTAATCTTGATTGACTTGATTAAAACAACTTTGTGATGTTTAGTGATTGATTTGTAACTCAAGGTGGGAAAGATTTGATAACTAATTTGACAATTAAATGTTATCCGGAGATGGTGCGATTGTTTTATGCTCAATTCGAGCTTATCCCGAAGTAATGGATAAAGGGTAAAAATATTATGTTTAATCCGAAGACTATTAGTCAAGTTTTGGGGATCAATTTTAAAGAAATAGTGGAGGTTAAATAAAATTGTTAAGAAATGATTAAGGGGTTTAGTGGTAGGAAGGTTTGTGAGATTTTGTTAAAATATAAAATCATAAATGTCTATGCCTTTCATGCTAATGAATTAGATCTAAAAATAAGAGTATTGCATCTTATAGTAAGTCGGTGATTGAAGAAAAAAACCGAGGGATGGATAATCCAACACGCAACGAGATTTTACTCATATAGTGTTGGTTGATAAATGATTGATCAATCTTCTCCTTTTTTCTTTATCAAATGGACAAGTGTGTTAAAAATCATGAAAAAGTTCTTGTATTTGGGAATTATATTTACCAAATTCTTGAGTATCATGGTTTTGATTTGAGTAAAGAGAAAAAGGTAAAAAACTCTTTCAAGGTTTTGGGGTCTCCGGATCATCTTGTTACCCTGAAGTGTGATTTGAATCAAAAAATCGGTATATGGGAGTTTATCCGTCTGATGAATATGAAGAAAAAGCAATTGAATGATTCTAAATGATCATGTTATTATGATTTCAAAAGCATCCAAAGTAGATGGAAGGATTCGCAAGGAACATTTAGTGCACAAGAAGAAGAGAATGAAGAAGGTGAAGAAGAAGGACACGATGAAGATAATGCTTGTGATAATTACCCTCATTTTCGCTCAATGAACAGTCACATAGAATTCTTAACTGATAATTACAAAACATTGGAGCGGAATTATGAAGCTCTTCAAAGCGATTTCGAGTCCTTCTAAGATCGTGTGCCTACGAGATGGGAGGTAGATGATCGGCTAGCACTACGAGCGGAAATTCCTCCACCGTTCACGGATGATGACGACGACAACGACAGCATGAATATGTAGTTTTTTTTTACTTGTTTTCGACTTTATAATGTTTTTATGCTTCTTAAAAGTTAGATATTTCATATTTGAAATATGTATCTTTATATTTGGAACAATGTTGTTGTTTTTATGACTTTTAAGTTGTCACTTTCTTATGTTAAAATGGTTAGTATGTAATTCACATATCATGTCAATGTTGTTATATTTATGATTAATACATCAAATAAGTTTACTGGGAGTATATATCTCAGTGATAAAAAATCATCAACGATTCTATAGAACTGTTGCTGTTTTAGTTAAAAGCACTAACGATTTTGGATCACTGAGAAGTATAGGTTTCTGTAAATTTTCATGCTGTTAGAACCATTGTCGGTTGTGAATATCGTGAACGGTTATGACAAAGAATCGTTGACGGTTTTGAGATTTCAGTAAAAAAAAAAAAAAAAAAGGGCTTTAAAGTCGAGTCATAGGTGTCGGGCTACCTGAGGGCCGAGTAAAGCCTGGAATTTTTATGGGGTCAGCCCGGGCTTTCATCCTTGGGTTCAAGGCTTAACCTTGGCCCCTGTCCAAGGGTCGGGTCGGGCCGGGCCAAGCCCATGTTCTTCATGGGCCCGGCTGTTAGATGACAATTCTAAGTTTGATTGATTATGATATACTTGAATATATAATGCTCATTGGAACGAAGGTATCAATGCTATATTGTTAAGTGAAGTTTGTAATTGTCATGTTTGTCACAGCATCCGTGCACAAGTACTCTCTTGCTTGAGAACGTGGAGTTAGGTTTATATAGGTTATTACAGACATAGTCTTAGTGTCTATATTTGAAGTTTTACTACTCTAGAGATAGGTTGAGGTAAAACGAACTTGTGAAAGTGTCCACAGTTAGAGTCTTGCAGTTTGGGGTTTATGAAGAAATAGGTGATACATTGTACTTAAGAAATTCTCGTATATAATTGTGCCTCGTTATTAGGTGTAAATTATTACAAAGTAAAAAACAAACCAATATAAATCTTGTTGTTATTAGTATTTTTATGCAATAATCGTAAATTGCAAAACAGAAAACTAAGTATTATAAGAACTCAATTTTTTCATTGAACCATCACAGTACATAAATTGATCAAAAACTAAAAATTCGAAATCCTTAATTTTCCTTTCCCTCCCTCTCCTCCTGAGTCTTTCTGTGATTGATAATCCGACAACATACTTAAAACGAGCAATATCGAAGCAGCGGTTTAGCACTCTGAAAATCCCATCTCAGATGCTTGTAACGCCCCTAAAACATCCAATTTGGTACCTATCATAGATGGCATGGTTAGCCTCTGGGGTCCAAAGGCACCCTCAATACGTTACAGGAGACCCCTGTATATGGATCGTTTAATTACCCGGGCTGACCTCCCCATATCCAGTCATCGAAATTGAGCTTTTTCCTTGTGAGGACTGACCTGATCACATCTAGATGGGCTTTTTTGAGTTCATAAGTCCTTGATTTTGGGTAATTGTTCAATGGGAAGTGTCACTACTAATCTCAACTATTGATTCTTGTTTCTCCATCGACAAGAAAAAGCTTCAACTGTTGAGAGCTTGACTGCTTCTGGCTTTAGTCAAAGTAAAAATATTTATCCTTCATCCGAGAGCATCAAATTATGATGAAGTTGATATGACGAAGTACGTTGTATGTGTTCATCCCTTCCAAATCTTCTTTGAATATGCCAGCGCCTTTATTCGCCGGTGTTGACCAAGGGGGACATTTGGGATTGCAAAACCAGCACGTATGTAACTTCAAATATCCTAAAATAAAATATAATGTTTCATCATCATATTATTATTTAATATGTATTTTATGGAATCTCGTTATTCGTTTTAACGATCTTAAAAAATTATGACTTAAGATTAAATTACATAACTTAAATTATCATTATTGTTTTACGATAAATTATCGTTATCCTACGAACGATTCATGACTCAAATAACTTTATTATTGATCCAAACCATCGATGGGAGATAATACCATTTAAGAAGAAAAAAAAGTATATGGATGAAGAAGTGAGATCCTTGCAAGCCCTTCGAAGAGGAGTGAGCGATCTCATTCGTTGCGAAAAGAAATGGCTTTTTATTGCTTTATGGGTTTAGTTGGACCTTGTCCATGAGGCGGTATTAGTTGCCGAGGACGACCATTAAAGAAATCGTTTGTTGCGTTCCCCTTAAAAGTATAACTCATTTGCTGTGTACATCGTCATTAAGTATTTTGTCACTATTTGTAAAGTTGGGGTTGGAAAGGAAGACTTCATCAGAAGTCTTCGAAGGGCAGGAATGGAATGCAACAAATAAGTACATTGGAGGTCTGGCTGGTTTGATCAAAATCAAGAATTGTAACGCCCCGACAATCATCACTACAGGATCGTTATTAAGAAACGTTTTTCAGGTTCAGGACTGATCCCACATTCCAAAATTAAACACTCTCAGAAACTTTCCAGAAGGTGATCCTGATGTTACTCCACGTTGAGGACGCTTAACTACGAAGTTCTAAAATAATGGGTACCGAAAAAAAAGATACACCTTTTTGATATAGATAGTTTTATCAAACCATTTAAGCAGGTGCGTATAAGAATAGAAACAACAAACCAACAAGTAAAATTAAAACCCACAACAATTTGCACAGCCATCATTTTGCTGGAATCGGAGACCGACAAGATCAAGATCACAATTTATATCACTTTAAAGAAATCGTTGGAATTCTCAAAGTTCCACACGATTATCTGATCGGCAATAGTGGCACTGCATAAACCAATATAAACTTACACAATTGGTGGACTAATGAAGATTTTGTTCACCAGTTGCACAGGAAAACAAACAAACAAACACAGGAACAATGTACACTTGTTTGCAATTCGCATTAATCATTCCTTGTACAAGAAACCAACGCAGGACAAATCAAAATCATGATCGCCTAAGTTGTATAGTCTATACTCAGAAAAGTCCACCTTTTCAAAAAATTCCTATCAACCCGAAAAAATTGAAAATCCCATAAGTTTCCATCAAAGTCAATCCTTCATTTTCCCTAATCCCAGTGGTATTACAATCCAATTAATCATGATAGATACAACAACAATCTTATGAGTAGTTGATTCAATCCATTAGCCGTTTCGCACCAAACTAATCTATCCATTACAAAAAAAAACTCACCATTCTATATTGACACAGATTTACCTGTAACACCAGTTCAAAGTCTCCGGTCCAAAAAATTCAAATTTGTATCAATCTGAAAACGAACCCCCAGCAACTAGTCAATAAAACCGATTGTCAAACAGGTTAGAAAAATCAAGCGTAGGCGACAAGAACCCGGTCGGGCTCGGCAAGAAACTGTGGCCGAACATCAACGGACTCAGCACATCCTGCACCCCGAACATCGCCTGCATATCCACCGGAGGCGAAAACATGGCGGAAGATACGACAGGCAAGTTCCCCGGCGCCGGCGACAAAATCCCAGTAGCAGAAGACCCGGGCACTGGCTGCTGCAGCTGTTCATCGAAACCAACCCACCCCATCAGACCATTATCATTATTACTAGTCTGATCATTCCTCCCTCTCTGACTGCTCGGACTAATTGTCGCCCTCTCGATGGCAGCGAACCGTGCAGCGGGCGAGAAAGGTACTTCGTCTCCACGAGACGCAGCAACAGAGAAATCCCCAGTATCGTCCTCATCGTTATAATTAGTTGTGGTTGCAGTTGTGGTTGCGATGGTGGTGGTGGTGTTGCCGGTGAGGCGTTGGACGATGGACATGAAGTTGGATGGCTCAGCGTGGATGACCTTAGGCGAGACGGTGTAGATTATCACCGGCTTTCGATTATCCACGACCGCATCAACGGCCTCTTGACGATGGTGTTCGTGTCTGGGGTGGAGAGGTGGTTTGTTTTTTGTGATCTTGTGAGAGTCCTTGCTGACCCGGAGAGGAGTCGGGCGCGGGCCCTGGAGCTCCACTTTCCGGGTGCCTGAGGGGGATGGCAGATCTGGCGGATTATTATCCATGGCGGGTCGGGTCGGGCACGGGTCAAGGTGGTGGTGGTGGTGTTGGTGGAGGGTTTGGTACTGGTGGTGGATTTGGTTCAGCGGCATGTGAAAGGTCAGCTGTGAATGGATGGATTTTTCGTTTTTGGGGGTTTTTTTTTGTGGGTGGTGGTTGTTCGTGTGAGGGGATAATTAAATGGTTTTGTAATAATGCTACGGGGGATAGCTGGAGAGCGTGTTGAGGCAGTGTGGGTTTGGGATGGGTGCAAAAAGTCAAAAGTAACCAGTTATTTTGCCTGAAGTAGACAAAGTACATGTCCATGGAAGTTGGAGCGTAGTTACATGAAAAGAAGTTTCTAAAAAAAAATTGTTGTACGTAGGACCATAAATTAATGAAATCGATTCGTAAATCTATTTGACCTAATATAATAAAAAGGATGAATTTATGATCAAAAAAATAATTTAGTTATAAAATTAGCGATTAAAAAATAATTCTATTATAAAATACAAAACGTCCATATAAAAACGTCCATATAAAAACACAGAGCGTCTAAAAACAAAACGACGCATGAAACAGATATTCGTGTTCTTCGTCTGAAACAGAACGACGCCTGTACATGATAATTCAAGAACCCATTTGCGCGACCACCATCATCATCATAATCTGAAAATCTATAATAGAACAAAACAAACATATACAAGTTACAGAACGCGTCAGGCATTTCGTCAAACATCTTTCAGTGCTTGACAAAAAACGAAATGAAATGATGTCCAGAATCTTTAATAAAGAAATCGTTCATATACCAAACTTCCCTGTCATCAATCCTCTTTCAAATAATTAGTTGGCTGTAAATTTAGCGATTAAGTAATGAGTTTAGTCGTAAATTTTATGACTATTAAGGTTAGAATGATTTACCCAAAACTATAAAAAAAAATTAAAAACAATTCCAAAAAATTACAAAAAGGAAAGTAATTTCAAATACATACAAATTTAAAATATAAAACCTTACACTTCTTTTATCCAATATCCATCACCAACATCATTGTCGAAATTCTCGTACGAATCTTTGTCGTTAGAAGATGATCCTCCTTCTACTCAATACAATAACAACAACCCAAAATAATACAAATACTTAATCGACCTTTTGTTTTTTTAACTGACGCTCTATTTGGGTCATGCCTCTTCCGTCACTTTATTTTCCGTATAACACGCTCTGTTTCAGAAACAAAACGTCTGAAAACAGACCGACAGAAGGAAAAAAATAGAATGACGCATGAAACAGATACTCGTATTCTTCGTTTGAAACAGAACCACATCTGTGCATGATAATTCAAGAACCCTTTTGCACGACCACCATGAGCATCATAATCTACAAAGTTATGATAGAACAAAACAAATATATCCGATTATCAGAAAGAGTCAGGCATTTCGTTAAACACCTTTTTGTGCTTCATGAAAAACGAAATGAAACGATGTCCATAATCTTCAATTAAGAAACTATTCGTATACCAAACTTCCCTGTCATAAATCGATTTTCAGAATCTTCTTCTTTATCTTCTCTATTGATCCATCCATCCATGGAAATGTCGAAACAACATCGTTCTCTTATCCACCAACAACGTTGCAGCGTGACTCACCTTGGTCCGACATCGATGGTGTTCGCGGCAACGATAGAGAGGAGCATCCGTTATGCTTGAAGAGTGATTTGGTGATGAAATATTGACAACCATTATGGTTGTCGCCGAGATGAGGGGGACGAGAGTTTTGGAGGAAAGGTGCGGACAAATGAATAAGAGGCAACGACGATAGAAGTAGTGGTGGTACAAGGGTGATGCGATGAGAGGGAGAAAGTGGAGAGAGTGATTAGTTGGATTCAAATTGTAATTTTGTGGAAAGATTTTTTCGTGTGTATGTTTTTGGGATTAATTCTTGAAAAATATAGCTTTGAGTAATTTATTGTTAATTAGTCATCATATTTGTAAACTTCAAAAGAACAAATATATTTATTGTCTTAAATAAACAAGTTGTTTCTTTGACCCAATGGCCTTAAGCTTGCATTACGAGACACTGGTCTGGGGCTTGAGCTACATAGGACTTAGATGTCATATAAGATGCCACATCTGAGTTGTTTATTTTTTTTTTCAGTTTTTTCAGTTTTTTAATATTACAACTAAAAGAATTGGGGAATAGAAATATAATGTTAACATTATATATTATAAGGAATGAATGAATGATGAAGATTAAATGACTTGGAAGAACTCAGATTCCATATAAGCTCCCACATTTGTGTTGCTGATTTTTTTTCCAATTTTTTTTAAAATTGTAACTAAAAAAATATAATATTAACATTATGTGTTGTTAAAGATGAATAGATGGTGGAAATTACATGACTTGGGAATTTCAAAAATTGTTTTTTTTTTTCAGTTTTTTAAAATTATAACTAAAAAAATTGGAAAAACAGAATATGATGATAGCATTATGTGTTGTCAGGAATGAATTGATAGTAAAAATTAAATGACTTAGAAATTTTTAAAAACAAAAACGGTTTAAAAAAAATCTTCACCAACAACACACAATTTATATGTTGTTAACGACAAACTGCTTTTTTTCAAAAAAAAATTGGTCTTCAATTTTGTGACTAATGTCTTAAAAATAGTTGTCAAATCTTCTACTAAAGTTAAAAATTAGTTGTCATGTTTTGCGACTTAAAAACTAGTTTAGTCGTCACAACTTAGAAATTAAAAGTGTGTTTCATCTTTAGTTTGTGCGACTAAAAATCTATTTTAGTCGCCAAATTCAATTGCTACTAATGACGTTTTTTGTAACTATTTTTGCAATTAAATGAAAATTTTAGCCGTCAAATTCAGCTAATGAGGAAGCGTTTTACAAGGATTTTTTTTGTCCCTATTTAGTCGTCCGTGCTGTTTTGCGATTAATTTCCCCATTTTGCAGCCAATTTATTTATTCGCATGGGAGGTGATTTTTCGTAGTGACTAGATGGGAGGTGATTTTTGGTAATGACTCGACTGGAGTATCATTTATAAAGCTCGTGAGAAAAATTTGAGCTTAATTTTAAGCTCGTGAAATTAAATGACCCTAACTTGATTCATCTTTGACTCGTCTTAAAAGACTCACAAGTTGACTCATTTATAAAAGTATCGAGTCGGCTCAACTATAGATTATTTAAGACTAGTATTTATATATATACATATGTAACTTATTTTTCATAATTAAATACATAATATTGAAGAGGCATGTAGAACTCTAATATCTTATTTATTTATAATTTTTTTGTAAAAACTTTATATCTTTATATATATATATATATTATTAGGTGATTGTGTGCCCACCTGAAATAATTTTTCCAATTTAAGGTTAATTGACATATTAGTTTTATATCAATTTTATCAATTTAAACTTTTAGATAGTGATTTCGATAATTTTTTAATCTTAAATTGTAAAGATATTGGGATTTATTCATAGAAGGCTTTACCATGTTCGAACGAGTATATGAGTCGAGTCGAGTTTTTGCCTAACTATTTATGAAACAAATTTAACAATCTCGACTCAATTAGAATCGAATCAAATTTGAACCAAACCCAAACCTATAAACTTCTAAATGAGCTCTGTTATCTATACTTGACTCGGTTTGGTTTGTCTCATTTACAACCGTAACCGTAGATAATCAATAAGGAGTGCAAACTCTAAGAAGTATAATCTGAGTTTGTGATAATTGTAAAATGCATAATGATAATTACAGGGTGGTGTCATAAAAAGAATTGTATTACCATTTGAGATAACCAACTTAATTAATTGCTAATTAATCACATGCTTCTTAGGAACACTATGTGACATGACAGAGAAAAAAGTTCTAGGATTTTCTTGTGGAGTCTTTCTCCCTCACTAGGGTATCTGTCGGCAGTGTCTGCAGATCCCGGTGTTTGCTTTTGCCGAAGTGAGTGCTCTCGAAAGTGGCTCTTGAGTCTTGACACACAAGAGAAGAGGAATTGCATAGTGCAAATGATAGACATTTAAAATTGCAAAGCGGAGAGTTCACCAATAGATTGGTGTCACTAATGAGGAAGAAAATGAAGATGAAGATAGGAACTTATGGCGAACCTCTTTACAACACCGCCTTGTGTCTTTGGATGTTCTATAGCCATCAATTATTAAGGCTTGGGCGGTTTGAGATGGTGTAGAGGGAAAGATGTCGAGGGCTATATCTTCATTTTCAAATTTCAGAAGAAAGATGATCTAGAGAAAGTGGTGGAGGGGGTCCTTGATTGTAATATCATGAAAAATTTTGATATAAAATAAAAATATATAATACATAATAAATTAACGCATAAATAAATATTATGAGCAAATAACGTTACAATAATAAAATATATTGTGTGAAGGTTACTGATTTTATCCTCGAAAATGTTAGGATACGTCATTGATATTTATGAGATAATTAAATCGATATTGATTAATTATTTATGCATCAATATTATAAAATATTGGTAAATAATGGTGTACAAAATATAAAGAGAAGCTTCTAGAGGAAGATTAAAGGAGATAGTTTTTGGTTTTGGTTTTTACCCGTCGCCGTCGCCGTCGCCCTCACCCTCTTCTGTCCCTTCCCATCATATTCTCTCATACGCCTTTCTTCGCTCATATCACCTTCACCATCTAAAAAACCACCAACACCATCTCTAGACACAGCGCCGCTGGAGCCGCTGACCTCACCGAGGACCGTCCCAAATGAAGTCGGCGACCACACGTGGGGTCTCGTGTGGTCGGG
>LIEC01008620.1:0-13898 GCA_001925005.1 Drosera capensis | reverse complement strand
AGAACATTGGGAAGCAGTGAAATGGATTCTTCGGTACCTGAAGGGTACAAAGTCATTATGCTTATGCTTTGGAGGAGAAAAACCTATCTTGAAGGGTTATACAGACGCAGATATGGCAGGTGACCTAGATGGAAGAAAGTCTACATCAGGTTATCTCTTCACTCTAGCAGGGGGAGCTATTTCATGGCAATCCAAATTACAGAAGTGTGTAGCTTTATCCACAACAGAAGCTGAGTACATTGCCGCAACAGAAGCCGGTAAAGAGATGTTATGGATAAAGAGATTCCTTCAAGAACTGGATATCAGTCAGCCTGAATATCAAGTACATTGTGACAGTCAAAGTGCCCTGGACTTGAGCAAGAATGCAATGTACCATTCTCGCACAAAGCATATCGACGTTCGTTATCATTGGATACGTGAAGTCATGGAGCAGCAGCAATTGACACTAGTGAAGATCCCTACAAAGGAAAACCCGGCAGACATGCTGACGAAGGTAGTTACACGAGACAAGATTCAGCTATGTGCTGACATAGCTGGAATGGAGGCTAACTAATCAAAAAAAAAAAATATATTGATGTGGCTGGAGGGGGAGAATTGATAGGTCCAGCCAAATGCTTGGCCGGTGCATGTGTAAACAGTGGCCGGTGAACATGTGGCCGGTGCACATGTGAATAGTGGCCGGTGAAAACCAAAAACACGTTTTTACTTCTTTCACATTTCCTACCTTCATCACTATAAAAGGGGAAGGGGTTGAGCCTGAAAAATTATCCCATCCTCCAGAAGCAAAGGGATCAAACACAATACAAAGTGTCTACCTCCGATGATTGCATCGGTTTAGGAAGTTTTTGAGGGATTTGTAAAATCTCAATTCTATTCATCAATAGAATACTTTTCTTCCTTTATTTGTGATCAAAATTCTTAACACCCTTATGACTTGAAACTATGTTTCCTTTACCTCGGCCTCTTCAGGGAGGATTGTGAGATCTCGACAGGAATGCTGATTAGGATGTGGGTGGCTGAGGGTCTTGTGCCATCACAGCAGCTTCATGAAGGAGAGACATTGGAGGACCTGGCAAGGCAATGCCTCGACGAGTTAGTTCAGCGGTGTGTAGTTCAAGTTGCAGAAAGAAACTACATGGGGAAGGTGAAGGCTATCAGGGTGCACGATTTAATGCGAGAACTCTGTACAAAGAAAGCAAAAGAACAAGGCTTTCTTGACATATTTGATCCCATGTCTTCTTCCACAGCAAACGAGTCAGTGTAATACCGATTCAATCGCGTAGAACTGTCATCCGTTCTCACAGGTATGATGGATCTTCAACAACGTTGACTGGTATGATATTCAGAAAAACAATGCCGGTATTGTTATCATGATGTTATAGTCACTCATTCATAATGCTCTGATGCTCTTACGGTAAAACGTTTATATTTCTAAAGCTTGTAAAAGGTATAATAGAAACAAGTCATAAAATTCGGGACATGAAGAGCACAAGCGAAGGATAGCCATTGCATTATAGAATACTAATTAAAGCTGGGACGTTTCAGGCATGAGCTTTCAAGAGAGTTTCACTCATAGGACTCTGGAAAAACCAGTTAGAGATTTCATCCTAAGAAATACTTAGCCGCCATGTTGATATTGATACCAACTCATGCCAAGGATCGAATCTAATCGAATCAAATGTAAACGAAAAAGAGTGATATTTCTCTCCGAACTCTAGGGTTCTTCTGTTATTACTTCAAATGCTGAATGAATACAAATGACGGCTCAAAACAAGCTTAAATACCAAGCAAAAAAAGTCTAAACTCGAAATTACGAAAATGCCATTAAGACACTAATTATTCGAAAAACATAAAAGTGGCTAAAAACCCATATAAATGACCTTGAAACGCTTTTTAACAATGAAAATCACGGCCGAATGCAACATCTTTCAATCCCTATGCCGTTTCTGACCAAGTTTTGTAGCTATCGGAGTGAGTGACCTTGGATTTCTAAAAACCCATGTCCATGAACAATGCATCACATTCACCTTTTCATTTTTAAAAGACAACTTAAAGATGTTGATTTTTCTTTCGGAGTAAAGAAACGAAAAGAACAACAAGGTTCACATAAGGAAGTTTTTATAATGGTTCATCCAACTAAAGCTAGTGTGGCATGTCCTGGTTGCTAACTTCTGTTACCTTCTTCAATGGTCCCAAAAAAAAAACTTCTGTTACTTTCTTGCCTTAAGGATCAGTATTCATAAACCACATGATCCTTTTTTTGGTTCTATAGGACAACTATTGTACTTCCATCAGAAAGTTCACATGTGAGGTGACACGTGATAGTTAAATTTAGAGTTAGATCTGAAACAAAGTACAATTTAGAATTAGATCCGAAACAAAGTCCAACTTCTAGTACATTCTCCAAACTTATAAATATCTAGATATTCTTGTAGAGTATTCTAGAGTTTTCTAGTTAGGAAATAGTTTCTAAAGAATTCTTGTAGGAGAAGTGTCTAGATCAAGAATTTAGATCCTTCCATAAACTTGTATATAACGATGTGTTAGCTCATTTGCCAATTCATCCTCAAGCATCCACCAATCCACCAATTGATCAATTGATATCAAACAAACCCTTGATCCTACAAACATTCTTCAAGTGTATCTCATCTTTGCTAAGGTTTCCACGTCTTGTGCTAGAGTCACAAGGAGGAAAAGGACTGAACTTAGCCACAAGACAAGCGTGTCTAAGTGCCCGTACGTCTGAAAATCTAAGCCCGTGATAAAGTGCTATCAGAGCTAAAGGTTTCTCGTGGGAAATATTACGCTCGAGTAAAAATTTCTAGTGATCTTACTCATCTTGAGGTGATGGAGTAAGAGAAGAAGGGAAATAAGAAGAGATCATAGTCCGTGGAGAAGAGCATGTCGAGAAAAAATATGGATGATATGAAGGTACAACTCGTAAGGACGGAGCTTGAGATTGTCGATGGACAGGATAAGTTTAATGATATTGATGCTCAATGAAAGTAGCATGAATCTCGTATGGAGGGGCTCAAGAAGGAGCAAAAGAAACTTCGTGGAGAGTTACAAGACCGGTTGAACTTAGTCGTTGAGGGTTGCTCCAAATCAGGTGAAGACTATGAATGTCTCTCTTTGGTGAATTTAGTTCTCTTAAGGAGGAAAATCTTGCTCTTAAGGAGGAGCTCATGTGGGTTATGGTGGAGATTGGGAACTTAAAGACAGAGATGACCCTTGTCAAAATTACGATGACTCAAGACAAGGGTACTTCAACGTCTAGCCCAACTCCCACTCCTTCAAGGGTGGACGATCCTAGGTCGAAGATATATAATGGCGCTAGAAATGTGAAGGAGATTGATATTTTTCTATGGAGCTTGGAGAAATACTTCAAAGCTTTGGGCATCACGAGGGATGCCACCAAGATAGACAATGCGATGCTCTATCTTGATGATACCGCTAAGCTATGGTGGAGGAAGCAGTTTGGGGATGTTGAAAGGGGAACTTGAACCATCAATACATGGGATAAGTTCAAATAGGAACTAAAGAACCAATTCTTTCCAGAAGGAGGCGAAAGAGAAGCCTGAAGCAGATTGAGACATCTCAAGCAAAAGGGAATCTTGCGGGACTATGTCAAGGAGTTCTCGAAGGTGCTGAAATTCCAAACTATCCAGACTCCGGGGCTTTCTTTACTTTTATGGACGGCTTGACTTAGTGGGAAAGGATGGAGCTGGAATGACGAGGAGCACAAGACCTCATCACGGCTATGTCCCTTGCCGAAAGCCTTATTAAGTAAGAAGCCTAAAACCAAGTCTAAACCAAAGGTACTCAAAGGTAAAGGTGGGGGAGACGGTCATAAAAAAAGAGTGTCCAAGCCCTACAAGTCAAAGGAAGTTATTCATAAGGTGCAGAAGGATGGCAACCGAAATGATAAATTGACATTGCAATGCTTCCTTTGCAGCACTCCGCACATGGTTCGTGAGTGTCCCGAACAGAAATCTTTCTCAGCCATGATTGAGGAAAAAGAGGAAGAAAAAATGCAACAAGAGAAGTATCAAATGGGATCCCTACAAATTCTTAATGTTATAAAGACTGAAGTAGAGGTACCCAAATCGAGAAGGGAACGGTTGTTCGTATAGACCAAGATTGAGCCACGTGAATTTAAGGCTTTGGTGGACACACCATGATATTGTCAGTTTCAAATATAATTTTTTGCAGAACTTTTTTCACTAGGATTTTCTGTGATTTATAAGGAGTCGTATTCTATTTGACATTGGTTTTTTTTTTTTTAGCTTCGTCAAGTAATTCTTGTCGAACGAAAGATCAATTTTATCTGTGATCGTAATGAAGGACTTTTGCAAGCTTTTCTCGAAATATTTTTAGAACAGTCTCTTTCTTATCATCTTCAACATTTGACAGATAATTTGAAAGATAGATTCAGAGGTGCTAATATGTCATTGTCATAGAAACAACGTATTATTGATAACTTTCATATTGAGCCTATGCTCCAACTGTCACTTAGTTTTATGATAAGCTGAATGAATTTCAGATTATAGGAGGTGATCTAATTAAATATTTTATGGCTTCGCTTATGCCTTACTAGAGGTGGGCAATCAGTTTTGCAGTTGGTTACCATTATGGCGTGATGACAACCAATGTTACGGAGTCATTCAATGCTTGATTTTTGGGCGGAGGGAGTTTCCTATATCTCAGATTGTGGATCATATTCGTTTCAAGTTAATGGAGTGGTTCAAAAATCATCGAAGCGATGTAGAACAATGGAATGGGGATTTATGTCCCAGGATGTTGTAGACTTTCAATGAATTATTCAAGAAATCACGTATTTTTATGATGAAGAGATCTTTAAAGCTCATTTTCGAAGTAATGTCGGATCCAACAACCTTGGCAAATGTCAAAGAGAAGAGTTGCTCTTGTCGTATATAGCAGACAAATAATTTTCTTTGGACTATGATCGGTTCATATATTTTTCTTTTGAAAGTTGTAGGAAGAGGTATGAGGCTATCATCCATCCTATTCCTTCATCAGTTGTGGACCAAATATCTTCATCAGTAGATATGGAATTGGCCCCATCTTCTTCGAGCAGACTTCCTAGTAGACTCAAAAAATGACGTATTCCGTTAAGTGGTGAAGTGTCCAGAGGAATGAGGTGTACGAGGTGCAAAAAGCTTGGCCATCACAACATACAAAGCTACCGAGAGCTCATTTAATGATTTTTCTGTTTATGTTTTTCTTTTAAAAAAAACCTCATGTTGGGTATTATGTAATGACTTTTTCAATTCTAAGGTTATCATGTTATCAATTTATGATAATGCATTCGTGTACTATTGTGTTTTTCTTTTTTTAAAACATATCAATAAACGCATTGTTTTGATAATACTGACGCACTATTTGAATGAAACAGTGCGCTTGAATACTTTAAAGATATTAATGAATCCAAGGGTATTCTTTTTAGTTTGTTAATTGTATTTATATTTCTACTAATATATTATTATATGATTTATTTTGTATTTATTTATTGATTATGTTTTGATTTTTTTAGTAAAGACAACAGATGCACTGTTTGAATAAGCTTCGCGTCCTGTCTAAATTAAACAGTGCACCTTAATAAAATTAAGTGGTGCTTCTGTTCATTTTAATGAGAAAATGATAAGAAAGCACGATATAAGTGATGCAGACAACTAATTAACTTGAAATTCCAATAAAAAGACATTGTTTGTGCAAATAATCAAAATATACATCATTTGAATATGTTTTTGTGTTCTTCTATAACATCCTCATTTGCATGCTCTTTGAATTCATATCGTGAATTTTTTGTCGCATCTCTTCCAAGGTAGAGTGCTTTGGAACATGTTGCCATTTGCAAGCAGATCTATCCATTGACATACGTGCACTCCACAGTCCAGATTATTTTGATTTGCAGCCTTCTTGTTGATGTTCAATTTCGTATTGTACTTCTCCCTTTCTTCTTCATGTTTCCTTTCCATTTCCTTACTGAATTATTCTACATAGTCTTTCTACACATTCAACTACACACATAAATTAGTTGACATTTGAATGCTTCATTTTACAATATCAAGATTATCTATAAATTAATGTGTTTCTTATAATTTTCTCGATATCCCTTCCATAGCCAAGTTTTTGTCTTTTGGAGTTGTGATAGGCCCACGTGTTATCTTTGCTATTAAACACGAGTAACATCCAATGGTATGCAATCCTTCTCTTTGCACCCCCAAATGAGTTCATTGGAAAGAAATACCATCGGCGTTGATTATTTTTCTTTATTGACTTCATGATGCTGTTTTCGGTCCCGATTCCTTCTTTTCAAAACTTCTTATTGCATCATAATAAATAATGCAATATTAGTTTTTGTTTTGTTGAATTTTTATTGAAATGTAACAAGTAAAGGCATTTCAGATAAGTATTTGGAAGTAATTTCTTACCCAACACTCCACACTGTATAGCTCTGCACTTTCAATGCTGCTTCTTCCAAGATCAATGTACATATGGCATGGTTCATCAATACTCCAAATCATTCATATTTGAATGCATGTCTTATATATCAATGTTACTCTTAAAGTTTGTGACACGATAGGTGAGTATCAAAAAAAAGTTTCTCTATAAAATTCAATATATTATTTTGTTAGTCATGTTGTGGAGGAAACATGATAAATGAAAATAAACCAGGCGCAATGTTTGAGAAATAACAGGTGTTCTGTTTTCAATTTAACAGGAGCACCATTATGATTATAACAGGCACCCTGTTCTAAATTAGTGTATATTTTTTTTATCTTTAGTAATGATAAATATAACAAGACATATAAACAATAAAAATTTAAGTGTGTTACAAAAATACTTATTTGGATACTTCTTCGGTCATCCTTTCGTATTTTTCCCGCCTACCATTGGTCGTCATATATTGAGTGACTTTGAACGCATCGTTTGCCATTCTTCGAGGAACCATAGGTGAAGTTGTTGCTGCATTTTTTTAGCTCCTTGTTCTCTTTTTTTGAACTCCTTCCCCGTTGATCCTGGAGTGTAGCATGTTTACTTCTTCTTTGATGTTTGTTTTTGCTCGACCTCTTCTTCATTGTCGGACTGTGGTAGTTCATCTTCATTGTCACCTTCTTCCTTCTTTTCTTCCTTCTTTTCTTCCTTAACAATAGAGCTGTTGTTGAACAACAGGGTGGTTTTGTATTGCGTTACTCTTTGTTTCTCCTTTTCCAATTCCTTTCTCAATTTCTTGTTATCCTCCTCATTTTCAAGCATATCCTTTTTGATTTTTTTTTTCTTGTCATGGCCTTTTATCATCAGCTCTGTCACACGAGTCATCCAATGAAACAATGTGCCTTACTTAAAAATAATAATACGTCTAAATTTAGTACGTCTCCAACCAAATAAACAATGTAACGGTATAGAATGTATCGAAATGGTGAGTAGGCATCCACTTACTGATTTTAGCTTGTACACCTCGTCGTTGACATTATCGTTGAGAGATGTCTTGAGTTTGTTGTAGATGTGCGACATGTAGTTGAAGTCACCCAATTTTTCCATATCAGCCGCGTAGTTTGCATACACCCACTTCATTGATGTCTTTGATATAGAGATAAATAACGTGTTCATGATGTACAACACTAGGAGTCTTATTGTGTCCTCATATGCATCTCTTGTCCTATTGATGCTTCGTTGACTGTTTCGTGCAACTTGGATGTCGTCAATTCTCTTGCATAATTCTTTCAATGGTTACGTTCTTTCAACAAACAGTGTGTCTTTTTTAACAAAACAGTACGCCCTAATAAATTAATGTTCTATCTCCTTGAATAATAAACAGTGCGCCTATAACTATACATACAATACGTCTCATTAAAATGTTGATTTACTTTGGCCTTAGTAATTAGAACACTGCGCCTTTGGTATTGAAATAGGACGTCATTGTTAAATTATCTTGTAGTGTGTCTTATTAATGTATAACTAATGAACAGTGCACATTATGATATTAATGTTTGTTGTTGATTATTACACAGTGCGTCTTGTCATTAACAAACAGTACGTCTCATTGATACTTTCACAATATAAAACAGTGCGTCTTATTCAAACAGTTATAATTATAATTCTTTCCAATATATTATGAATTAGTGTGACATTAAAAAATGAAATTAGGGTTCAAACACATATGAAACTTGGGGTTTGGACACGGCGTACTGATTTTGGTTCTGAAGTCAATCTATTATTATTATTATTAAGTATTCAAATATAGGAAATCTCAAATTATTTCGATTGAATAGATGCATGTATTGATGCATATATTAATTGATTTCTGTGTTCTTTCAAAAGTTTGAAGAACAAAACCCTATTTTATAAATTTCATCTGTTTTATTTGGATTTGTGGTGAAAATTAGTGTGCCTCTTGAATTTGTTGAGGTGAATCAAAGTTGAGTCTCGGTTTGGATTGGACAGTGAATTCGAGGTTGTTTTGATTTTCCATTTGGATTCCGAATAGGTTCAGTTAGTGCTTTTATCGCAGGTTTGGTTTGTTAGTGGTGGTTTGGGCTGTTTTGATTTGGGTAACGAAAAGTTGTACTTGATGAGAATTATTTTCCCGGTTTATACCTGTTGGGAAGTATTTCTATTATTTTTGTAGTTTTTGGAATTTTTCCATATATATAATCCACATAAGGATTTAATACAAATGGTCTCCTTTCTTGGGATACATAAAAATCCAAAACCATTGTTACAACGTTTTTAAATGACAGGAACACATTTCTATTACCTCTTTAAACGACTGATATAATTAAGTCGTTATCATATATATCCAAGTAAGACATTACTCAATAATTTCTAAATTAGAAGCATGATATAGAAATATTATAATCCTCTAACGGAGGTAAATATCAATGTATATAGACCACAAACAAATTACTTGCTAATGATTCTATAATGATCATTATAATTGAGTACTACGTGTATGATATTATCTTTCTCTTTAATAGAATAAGAAATATTAAATGATATGGATATCGTTCATGGATTATTTAGTTGTTCATAAATTAGATCATCCTTAATTTGGGGACGAGTACAACCTTCAAGAACTAGTTAATCCTTCAGGGACAAATTAAATCATTCAGGGACGAATTATTCCTTCAGGGATGAGGTAATCCTTCAGAGATGTACATATCAAATTTCATATTCATTGCCATATCGATCAAGTAACTGAATATAATCAACGGAAAAACATCATAATCACGTCGGGTAGCTGCGAAAACCCTTTTCGACAACTATCATCGCTTTATTCTTTCCACCTCTTTGTCAAAAACATCCATTTGCATACTAGATGATAATCTTTGAATCTATGGACTATAGGTCCATGAACTTCTAGTCCTTGATAACAATCTTGAAGCGAGTATAGTTTTATCTTTTACCTCCTTTTATTCATTTAAACTCGATGCGTCTAGCATATATATGAATAGTTTTAGTACTGGATTGATATTTTGTTTTCGTGACTACGGATCACTAAGAAGGCAAACAATCGTCGACGATACTTACAATTTTTTGCAAGTTTAACATCTTCTAAACTTCTGGTTGGTCACACATATACATGGAACAAGTTAATGTATTTGGTTTTCCTTCTGGTAAATTCCTCGGCATTCTTATAAGCTTCCAACTCTGTCCCTCTTATACCTAGATTTGTGCCTAATTATGAATCAGTGATTTCGTAGTATATAAGTAGTCTTGGGATTCCATATATTTTATGATGAATATGAATCATATTCCTTTGAGATACCAAGTCTACATTATAGTTCAATTCAAATAGTTATGAAGGTGGTGGATAAAATAAATGGCACAACCAGAATGTTACGCAAATGGGATACATTATATTTTCATCCATGTACAGGTAGAGGTGGGGAACTCATGATATGCTATTAGCCGGTCTCAAATTTGGACTGATCCGTACTATATTTCTTGTCCCCTTGAATTTGAAGATAGTTTGTCTCAATTGAAAAAGGCTAATATTAATTTCCAGGCATTCAAATTCGTTAATCATTTGTACACACTAATTTGATACTTCACGTCTAATACAAAAGACGCAGGAAAGACTGCTACCACTAAACTTACAAAATCTTATGCATTTTTTTATTTAAGGATTATTTTAATATTTATAAGATTGGTACGTTAGACTTCTGAGTAACATATGACGAAGAATCAATAATGATTAGGAGGTACCGTCATGATCAACTTACATATAATAGGATGAATGAACCCATATTTGTTCTGTTGTAATCAATACAAAGCATAGAGAGCTTCATCCTTTCTTAGACATGGGGCAATTGTTCACATATTAAATGACCTTAACGCACATATCATATATATATATATTAGTTGATGAAAGGTGATTACTATTTATGAATCACCATATGTTAGTTGAAAGCTTTTCCTTCTTGAAAACACTTAAAACCCTTCTTCTCTGTAAAGATCTTTGTGATTCATACTCCTCAAAAATGTTTTTCTATTTTCATACATAATACTCATTGAAGAATAAAGAGTGGAGAGATGGAAAAATGTGGAAAAGTAAAAAGTAATCCGATTAAAGTCTTTTTTTTCATATTCTCTAAGATTGAGAGATATTTCCTAACCAACAAACGGTTAGTCAACACATGCCTCCACTTAAAACGTTTGAGATATTAAAAAGATAATTTTTTTATAACAAAGAATAATTTAAAATATCTGGAGAATATCTTTTTAAAACATGATCCAAAAAACTAGGGATTTATAACAGAATCGGTTACTCACATAAGAGACGGTTCTTGATAAGAATCGACTTTTGCAAAAATATTTTTTTTCCTTTACTAATTCAATAGATCCTAAGTGCTCATTATTTTGACTGACAATAAGCGTATCATATCTACTGACAATATACAAGACTCTACATAGACCGAATTACAGGTTTCATGCAGTATCTCTTATTATTGTCTATGAGTTGCTCTTGAGGTTTATAACTTTGATCAACATCTTTACTTAGTTCATCGAACTCCAAAGCCAAACTTCAGATCATCTCCAATTTTGAACAATGATCTTCATATCTATCTTCATTTGATTTGAAGTCTATGTGATTGTTTATGCACCAAACCTATTAGTATGCAAATGCATAACATAGAAACTCAAAACAATATCAATGCATTATTGTTTTTATCATCAAAACACATAAGGTTCAACAAGGTTCGGTACGTTTCATCTTTGAGACAGTATAACTCTTGTAGTAGAAGAATCCATCTCAAAAGATGAGGTTTTGATTCTTTCTTCTTCAAAAGATATTTTAACGAAAATATGATAAGAGAAAACAATTACTTTTGTGCCCAATAAATATGAACAAAATTTTTTCAAGACAAAAATAACTGCATAAAGCTCTTTCTCAGTAGTAGCATAATTACATCAAGCCTCATCAAGGGTCTTGGACACATAATAAATTACGTGAGGTACTTTGTCCACTTTTTTACCAAAAAAAGCCCCCACAGCTTTGTCGCTAGCATCATACATAATTTCAAATGGATAATTCCAATCCGGGGGTTGAATAATTATTTGTTCAGATTCTACGTATTGATCATTTTGAACGAAAAGAAAACTTTTTGGTGGGATATTCACATTCTGTAGAATATCTTCACTCTCAATATTGACATAGATGCCCATATAACATAGGTACCCAAGGGTTCATAGTGAACTTCGATAGGATCCTCTCTTGAAGCAATAACACGTTGATCTAATCGCCACCGGAGCCAAAGAGTACTATCCGAAGAAGATTATGAAATACAACTTATATTATGAACTTCTAGTTCACCAAAAGTTTAAGTTATTATTATTTATGAATTTCGGGTTCATAATGTCTGTTATTCCCATAAATAAGAACTTAGCATATGTAAAGGTTCATAATCACTTTTATTCCCATAAATAAGAACTTAACATATTTAATTCTTCTTGAGTTTATATAAAACTCATAATCGTCAGAAAAATTAGTAACTTCCTCTTTATTTTTATGCTTCATTATATTATATCTACGGGAGGATAGTTTATAATGATAAATTGTTTGGTGGACAAGCACTACATCCATTCTTTTAGAGTTGATGTTATTATCATAAAAATGGACTAATCTGATGTAATTATAGATATTTAATAAATTATAAATAATGTTTATTCAAATAAATTTTCACAATTATATAACATGCTATAAAGAGAATGATTGAAAATCATAATTATGTCCATATATAATAACATCACGTTGATCTATCAATTTGAATTTGGCTTGAAAAAAATACTTCAATCAAACTATATATTCACATAGTCAAAGAAATATGGACTATCATAATATTTACATAATGTAGATGATCAATGAAAGAAGTCCAATAATTTATCATGATATATACCATGGCTCCGATTAAAACCATAGCAAGAATTTGATGAATAACTTATCCCAATATGCAAGTCCAATATGATCATAACTTTTATCATGGGACTCTTTATCAAAAAATTAGCCAAATTTTTATGACTAAAAATTTGAGAACTATATGATGAATTCACCACCCAAGTTTGATCAATTTTAAATATGATCATGGATGATCAATAATCTACTAACAGTAGCACCAAACACGACTCCTATGTTCCTCGTGACTAACTTCCTATTGTGCATATCAGTTTGCCGGTGACACTATGTTAACTGTACGGTAGCAAGGTAGCAGCAGTGGTGACTATCCACATAATAGGTCTACAAAACTATGCACTTTATTCAAGGTAAGTAAAATAGGAAGCTTTATCAAAAGAAACCAGATTTATTAAATCAAACTAACAAGAATACTTGTAAGCTTATCAACGATGGCAACTGAATCACATATAAAGCATGAAACAGTTCGATTAAATTTATTAATAAGGTAGACCAACTCATTTTTATGTAGTTGCTACCAACATAAATCAGTAAATATTAATCTGATTTCTTCATAATATATTTGATTTGATCAAGTTTCTCAAATATATATAGTTTTCATGAAACTATAACATGATGCAAAAATAGATTAAATAAATAGAAATGCGGCCCCTTGATGGATTAAAACCGGAAGACAGTAACAATTGATTTCTATCCTTTCAAAAGAGTATAATAAAGCTTGAAATTTTCTTCACCCACTGATTGGTGCTCCAAGCAATTAAAAAATAATAATTAGGCTTTAATCTTCATGATTCAACTGATCTTCCACGTTTTCCTTTAAGTTCATTACACCTATCCTCGTTATATCCTTTACATATCGATGATATAGATACTTATCCTTTAATGGTCAGTCACACACCACAGGGAACAACCCAAGGCTCAGTGGTCAGCGTCGCTACGCTCCTGTGTGGTACCCACAATGATACTCCATTCATTTAATTGCCTCCCAAAATTCAATTCTTGCTGTAATATTATTGACATTATCCGTATGGGTCTGTTCACAAACCACGATCATTCATTATTTCCCTGCGGAGTTGCAGCGCCTTGTGGCTTTTAAATCATATTTGTTTAACCCAAATTGTCAGAGCAACTTTACTATTTTATGTTATTGCTTTGATTTAGGTGCAGTCAAAGATGGAGACTTTGGCATTAGAAAAACAAGAACAAGAAGAGGAGGAAGAAGAGGAAGAAGAAATGGTGGGAATTGATCTGAACCCACTGGAATCTCGCCGCTGGAGCAAACGCGGTATTGTTTCCAGTGAAGATGATGACAGCGGTGGAGTCAATGGCTTCAAGGGTAGAAACAATGCTGGATTTGTGGCCGAAGAGGAAAGCAAAGTTGAAGATGAGGTTGAGGCCAACGACGAAGACAATGAATCATTCCCAGTCACCACCAACAACCCAGTGGGAATTGATCTGA
>LIEC01008619.1:0-15134 GCA_001925005.1 Drosera capensis | reverse complement strand
TTTCATCGACCTGACGAGTGATCAGTCTCCAAGTGGGAGATTGTTGAGTTGTGGAGTCTGATTTGGGCTTCGCTGTTGAATGAGTTTTTTTGGCCCAAGTTGGGTGATGGGCTTTTGGCCCAAGTTGGGTGTTTGGTGATAAATACCCTGTAATTGTAAACCCTAATTATGAGAGTGAAATTCCTTGTGTTGGTGCGGGCGTGGATTAGGTCAAATTGACTGAACCACGTCAAATCTCTGTGTTCATCGTTTCGCTTTATTGTCTTACAATTGCTTGTGTGCGTTCGAGATCTCGATCAATATACCCCAACAGAAAACTCATTGCAAGAGACCCTGGGTTCCGGTTTAGCTGATACCCTTTTGATAAGCTGAATTAAGTTTGATAAGTTGAAATTGAATAAGTCTCACCAAGGGTATAATTAGAACAACGAGGATATCTATTGTCTGCCTTCACTGTATTTTTGAGATGATAATTGTGAATGTCGGATTTGAATGATAGTTTCAGAGTGTTGGAACAAAGGATATAAGTGGTCATTTTCCTTTTTTTTCTTACCTTCTTCTCTCATGTAACCCCTGATAAGTCTCACGTTATTGAGCTCCTATAACTCACAGTTACTATTTTAAAGTGTCTTTTTTCTTCTCTTTGTTACAGGAGCAAGACTTGAAGGAGAAGTGTGACATAAGATTTGATGCTAGATGTAACTTATGTGTGTAAGGTATTCTGATATTAGAAAAAGATATAAATTCCGTTGCAAATGTGATATTCTGAGTTATGATTGAGTGCATCAAAAGTTTCTAAACTAATGATGCTAGATGTAACTTATGTGTGGAAGGTATTCTGATATTAGAAAGAAATATAAATTCCATTGCAAAGGTGATATTTTGAGTTATGATTGAGTGCATCAAAAGTTTCTAAACTAATGATGTATAAGTGAATTTAATTTAATTCTTATGAGTGAGTCAGGAAATATATTTTTTGTTTAGTTGAGACGTTGGGCCCAGCGTTCAGTTGTAATGTCTTTGGGACGAGAAAGTATAATGTTTTGATTTATTATGAATTGTGTTATCTCAATTTATGAACTGTGTTTTTTTTTTTTTTTGGTAAGGTGGTTCTATGTGAATTTTGTTTATTTAGCTTGTGAATTGTTGTATTATGAACTATAATGTTTTGATTTATGAGTTGTGTTGTTTTTTCCCCTGAAGGAGTTAACCACGTTTTCGAATCAGTAGTGGCATGGACGTTTTTACTTGAAAGAGCTAACCACAGCTCGGGCATGTCTGAAGAGAGCTCTCATGGCGATACCATCCTACGACACAAGTACTCCAGTATATATGAACTGTTATAACTATGGGTTGAACTAGTTATGTAAATTATTGTATATGATATATGAATTGTTTTTCTTATTGTATGGACTGTTGGTGTTGACATGTATTCAACACAGTTGATATTAGAATGCCTGAACTAATAATGATGTCATCTAAACTGTTATTTTTTGTTATATGCACTATTGTGTATGTTGTAAGAAATGTTTTTTTTTACATTAAAATTTGTATACAAAAATAGATTTTTTTATGTGAACTGTTGGTATGTCATATGAACTATGGTTTTTTTGTATCTGAAAGTGGATATATAAACTATTATTTTAGTATTATCAACCAAAACAAGATCAATATGAATTGTAAGTTATGTCACATAAACTATTGGTGCGAACAATAATGTATTACGACAATAATAGTTCATGGGTATGCGAATAATTATTTATAGCGTAAATGATGTTATGATTATGTGAACTGTTATTATGGGTATACGAACTGTACTTCTTGAAAGAATTAAATTGTTATTTTTTCCCCTTTATGTGAACAACGGTACGATAATAACAATGTAAACGTAATTGAACAAAGGATAAATTTCAATATTCAAAATTGAACATCATTATAAGATATTAAAACATTACATTATTTCATGGAAATTTAGTTACAGGAAAACAAAGTTTATAAAATTGTTTGTTCTAATTAGAGATTTTATATTCTTCATAGTTAGTTGGCTTCATGTTAAGACAAATTCTTGCATCATAACCAATGCATTTCGTTTAATCACTTCTTTTCACTATTATTCGAACTAGATTAATGCGGAGATGTATAAGTTACAATAGACATATAATAAAGATTGATATTAATCCAACGTTATATCATTTAAGGCACATGTTCTAACATTATGGATTTTCATTTGAAATGTCCACAATATGAATGGTGTATTATTGAAGCGTAAAGAATCATGTGAATATATGAACTACAATGGGGTTAATATGAATTGCATATATTCATGGATGTCGAAATCAGATTATGATCTAAAACAATTATATGAGTTGTAAGAATCATAAATATATAATAAGTTGATGATTTAAACATGAATAACAATGAACAAGTTAGAATAAGACGGATGTTGATTGTTAATCGTAGACTGCAAAATACAAGCTGCCTATTTTGTATCGATGAACTGAATTATTTAAATCTGTGAACTATTTCCCTTCATTGAGTAAATTGATTCACCTGTATGTGTGGACTGGTTTCCTTCAGCGGATAAACTGTATTATTTAATTGTGTGAATGGTCTATATGAATAATTGATTTTTGGTGAACAGTGTATGTGATAATTGTGAACTTTCTTATTTCAATCTGTGATCTGTCTTTTGTGAATATACAGACTACTTGTAATGAAATAATTTTAGTCCATACATTACAAACACGAACATTTTAGTCCATATATAACAGGACTTCTTAGTCTCGTCTCGACATAACATTGTTTGCATTCATGAACTTTTAATTTTGAACTAAAACATGATTTTTTTGATTCTGAACAAGTTTTCCCAATATGCAAACCAGGTTTGAACTATTAATTGCGAATTGGTTAAAATGGTTACAGAACTTATTTACGTATAAACATCTAAACTATGTGAACTACGTATATTTTGACATGTAAGTTGCTTACTATTAAATATGTTAACTACATATCAACTCTCTTGGATTTATAAACTGCATGAGCAGAACGCATAAACTGTTTAACTATCCCATACATTGTATCTAATATCATCTGTGAACTGAAATAGTATATAGCAAAATCATTTACATTATGAAAATCATGAACTGTAATATGAAAAATATAAATTGTAAATAAACTTTTTTGCGTAATCTCTATTACATAAAAGTACCTATAGTCGCTTCGTTTGCCTCTCTGACGATAAACATAGATGGCGGGTGCAAGAGGAGGAAGAAATGGAGTGAAAATTGCGAGCTCGATTGTTGCGTTTGGCATTGCTATAGTCGATCAAGAAGCAGAGAGGTGGTCGTAGTTAACAGTTCTTGCTGTTCGATCCTAGGTTTTCTAACCCTTTCCCTAGCAACCAAGAAACCTTCTTGAATGAAATATCCTCAGCAATTGAAGATTGCGCTACAACAGAACCAACCAATAAGCCCACAGTCCGGACAATTGTAGCAAAAACATCATCATCGAAAAATACATGAACATAACTTGTCAAATTCCTACTTTGTGATGATGAGTCCGTCAGCAAAAATTGTTCTAAAAAGTTCTCCAAATTTATGGAATATTCAATTGACCAACAAGAATCCGTCAGGACTTGTCAAATTGCTCTAAAGCTAGCTCTGCACTAAGACTCTTGCTTTGTAGTTCTAAGTAGTCATTTAAGATACAATTGTTGGGAATATGAGGCAGCGGACTCAATACCCCACTTGCAAAAACCTGGTAGGAGCAACTCAACAAATATACGGTAGAAAAGTAATAACACAACACCAAGATTTTTAACGTGGAAACCCCCTCAAAATCAAGAGTAAAAACCACGGGTCGTCAAGACCAATGAACCAGCTCCACTATGATCAAATCAGAGTACAAAACGTACATAATCACGTGCACACAAACGTGCAAATAACCAGCCGAAATAGCAAAGCAACAACCTTGCAAATACAAAACAAGAACATAAACAACCTCAAAAAAACCCGAGGCACTGTCGAGACAATATCTCACGCCTCCGACTTTTTTTTTGTCGATCCAATCGTTCAGAATGAAGAACTGGATGTCCAGAACATGCTGACAACATTTCAGCCGGATCCAACGGGGAACAAATTGGCAAACGCCGTTTTAAGGCGGCAGCTTTTTATGTATATGAAGAGAACTTCTCTTCGTATTGTTCTTGTATTCTTATCCTCTACGGCTTATTCTTCCTGTATTTATACACAAATACCTTTGACTTTTTCAAGAACAAGTAACCGCCTCTTCCAATTTGCACATGGGCTTGGGCTTTCCATTGGGCTTGGGCTTTGGGCCACATAGGAGTGAACCAACCCAACAACAATATTCTTGCTGCTATCATCCCTCTCACGATATATATGCCTTCGATAATCCTAACACTAACCTGTAAGGTAAGATCACGAATAGGCAGCACCATAAGAGCCCTCGAGCTCCTTATAGAAGAACTCGCCATCACTTGCAGATCGGCAACGCACAAGCCTGGGTCTTCTCACTCTCGATTGACGAATTGACACAAAACATCACATTGATATGAACCCGGCCCAATCGTCTCGTCTCATATCACTACTTGCAATAGAAATAGGGATCAAATCCCCGGCTTCGTCTTCGATGCCTTCGCCAACCAAATATAAAACATACACAGTCACACACTATCACACAACCCAAATCCAATACGATATAGGGGATCCAGGCGAGGGATGAGATCAAGGGGGCAATCCTCGAAAACAAGGTGGTCAGGCGGGGTGGTGCGTTGGGAGTGAGAGTCTCAGTTGAGAGGGCCCATCATTGAGAAGGAGAAAGAATGGGTCAATATGGTTTGTTTGGTGAGGACTTTTATATTATTTATTTATTTTTGTATATTAAAATATAAATTAAATTATAATTAAATATTTAAATATATCTTGAAGAGTTTTGGATATTAAAATGTGAATGAAACTTATCTTGAATATTTTAATATATTATTTTGTTTTATTATTTTCATCATTTCATTTTCCTTTCTCTCATAAACCTTTCAAATTAAAGGGTTTATTTTTGAAAATAAAATTACTCAATTTTACACACGGTTTGTGAGTTTATGGGAAAAGAAAAAAATGAAAATAATAGGATTAGAAAATAATGAAAAGGAAAGGATTTGGTTTCCATTATTTGTGGTTGTGAGTTCAGGAAAAAAGTTAGAGAATATTCTTTTGCTTTTCTTGTTAGTTGATGAGAAAGTAAAATTTAATGCACTTTACTTATCTAACTCTCTTCTCGAAATAATCCAAGTTAAAATAATAATGATAAAATTGAAATAATGAAAAGATTGTAAACATATCTTCATTTCTTTTCAAATCCCATCACTTTTGAAAGGAAAAATATCTTATTTTGTTTTCTAATTTCATCACTTTTCTTCCTTACAAACAACTCACAAACATAACCCACAACCAAAAAAAAAAAAAAATTCATTTTTCTTTTTATTTTTTTCCTTTACTTTTCTACCTTCCAAAGCAAGTATAATGTTACTCTCAAATATCTCCCCCACTCTCTCTCATTAAGGAATATCGTTTGTAAGATCTAGATAGAAAAGGAAGAAAGGAATTGGAAGGATATAATAATAACCCTTGTATAAATTATGTTTATAAGTTTTTAATGAAGGGATTGAAAATAATTAGAAGGGATGGTTGGATTGATTTTTTTAAAAAATAATTTCCTTAAAATGAACGGATTTTGAAAAAATTCCAAAAGGTTACAAATTGAAAATAATATAATTATTAAAATAAATAAAAATATAATATTTATAATTTATAATTTCTAAAAATATAATAAAATCAAATATTTATTTATTATTTTTCCAACTCAAAAATAATATTGATGTTAATATCATATCCTTCTTTTTCTCTTCCTTTATTTTTTTTCATCCTAATATAAATGACCGACAAACGGACCCTCTACTTCTTCTCCCTCTCCACAACTTGCAAATGATTTCCTCGTATCTGATCCTCCTCCACTTCTGCTCCGCCTCGCTTTCCCATCCTCAAATCCCCAGCCTTCTTCGCCGTCTCCTCGGCCCTCCTCTACTTCTTCAATGGCGGCAACTTTGGTGATAGAGACGGACGTGGAGGCGGAGGAGGGTGTTAAATATAGCAACTTTGCAGCGCAACTTGTTTGAAAACTTTGCTGAGCATGCCTGTGAAGACTTTGTTGGAGCACGCCTGTACTTGTTTGAAGACTTTGCTGGAGCATGCCTGAACGTGTTTGAAGACTGTACGCCTATACTTGTTTGAAGACTTTTTTGAGCACGCCTGTGAAGACTTTTACTGAAAACTGCATATATAAACATAAGAACTGGTTACCTCACTTTGAGTCCCGTTTTTTTTTAATCAATAATACTCCTTGGAATTCTTTACCCCAAACACTTCGACACTTCTTTCACTTCATCTCGAAGAAGCAGCAACTGGTTCCTACATCAGGCTGTATTTTTTCTCCGAAGGACTTATTGCTATTAATCTACCATCCTATGATTTCTGTAACATGGTATCAGAGCTACGCTTGACCCAGCTCCACCGTCGCCACCTCCATCTCTAAACATCTATCTCAGCCGCTAAGTCCACGCTGGCCCCCCACTTGTCGGGTTGACTGACGTGTCTCTAATCATGTCAGAGGATAACAAAGAGACTATTGATGTCTCTTCCTCGCTGTTCCTCTATCACTTCGATAATTCGGGCATTGTTTTGATCGCACAACTGCTCACCGAGACCAATTATCCGGCATGGAGTCGGGACATGCTCACCGTACTCTTAGCCAAGAACAAACTCGGGTTCATCACCGGGTCCGTTATCAAACCCGACCAGACTTCATCCCAATATTCGTTGTGGGACAAATGTAATACCATGGTATTATCCTAGATCTGGAATTCTATTTCCAAGAAATTGACCAACAACGTGATTTATTTCACGTCCGTTAAGGAAGTCGGGGATGACCTGAAGCAGCGGTGCGCGATGAATAATTCAGTGTAAATTTTCTTTCCAAAATTCTATGTATTTCAGGACTTGTCCATGAAGAAGACGTTACTCCAAGATTGGGATGGGTGAGGAAAGAGATGGACTATACTACTTCAACGAGCGTAGAAAATCAGCTTGTTACTCCAGCCGCCACCAAAAATTAGCTTTAGATTTATGACATCAGCGTTTAGGTTAACCACCTGAGCGTCGCCTGATAAGTCTTTTAAAAGGTATTAATGTTCCTTTTAGAGATAACAATTTTTTTTTTTTGCAAAATTTGTCCTTTAACCAAAATTATGAAGAAAGAGATGGACTGTAATACTTCAGCGAGCGTAGAAAATCAGCTTTTACTCCAGCCGCCACCAAAAATTACCTTTAAATTTATGACATCAACGTTTAGGTCACCCACGTGAGCGTCGCCTATTAAGGCTTTTAAATGTATTAATGTTCCTTTTAGAGATAACAATTTTTGTTTCTCAATTTGTCATTTACCCAAACTTGTTAGGAAATATTTCCCAATTAGTACCAATGAAAGTATTGTTTCTTTTGATTTGATTCTTGCGATATTTGAAAAGGATATTTTACCTCTTCTCATAGTTGGGAAAAATATTTTTTAACTATTATGGATGATCATATTAGATGCACCGGTATCTATTTAATGAAAAACAAATCTGAAACACAATTCTGTTTGAAAGCATTTTATGTCATAGCAAAAACCCACTTTTCTTCAAAAAAAAAACAAAATCAGATTTGATAATACACCCAAACAGTTATCCATTGAAATACAGTCCTTTTTAGCGCAAAAGGAATTCTTCATGAAACCAATGTGTTAATACTCCACAATAAAACGGGGTAGTTGAGCGTAAACATAGACATTTATTATAGATAGATCGTTTCTTTCGTTTTCAATCAGATTTACCAAAGATATTTTGGGCAGATTGCATCCTCACTGCTGTCTACTAATTAATCATTTCTCTATCAAAATTCTCAATAATAAATCACCTTTGGAAATGGTATTCCATAAAAAGAAATCCTACACACATCTTCAAACCTTTGGTTGTCTTTACTATGTGCACATTTTCAATTCAGATAAATTTACACACAGGACAAAAAAGTGTGTATTTGTAAGTTATCCACTAGGGAAGAAAGGCTGGAGAGTTTTTGATTTGGAAGAAAGTATTTTTATTATAAGTCGTGATGTCATATTCCATGAATCTGTTTTTCCTTACAAAAATTTATTTCAAAATCCACCACAAAAAATTTCTTCTTTACCCCCAAATCAGCTCGTAGCTAGCCGAGTTTGATTCACTGCTCGACTCAGCCCAACCACTTCTGCTGGTCAAGTCAACTCTGTCGCTGGGCCCAGCCCAGCCTTCGTTGCCTTCAGCCCAAGGCGCACCAGCACAAACCGATGCTCCTGTTTAATTGAGGCGTTTCACTCGGCCCAAAAATATCCTTTGATATCTTGTTGATTTTCAATGCTCCTTGGTGTATTCATCTCCCAGTCACCTGCTCTCCGACAGGTACAAAATATCCTACACAAAAATATTTGGCTTATCACAGATTTCAGGGCTTTCTCAACACCATCACTTCGACAGTCGAACCCTCCAGCTTCTCTGCCGTTGTTTAACATACAGAATGGTAGGCAGCCATGCACGTTGAAATCCAGGCCCTTGAAAAAAAATAACACATGGACCATTACGTCCTTGTCACCACAAAAACAGGCCATCTGCTGCAAGTGGGTCTATAAAATCAAGTATCGGGCTGCATTGAACGGTACAAGGCACGGCTGACAGTGGACATTCTGAAGGAGGCCGGCCACCTTGGGGCCAACCCAATCGATTTTCCTATGGTGCTAAACATGAAGTTCAACGTTACTGATGGCTGGCCAATCAAGGACCCTAACATATATGGGCGCCTAATCTATCTGACTACTACCTATCCTGAGATAACCTTTGTGTTAAATACTCTCAGTCAGTTCATGCACTCATCCCACTAGCCGCACATCCTATATCTTAAGTTTGCATCTCGCAAAGGTATTCTTTTGCGTGCTGACAATGCACTTCAGCTTAGTGCCTTCTGCGATTTTGATTGGGAGTCCTGCCCCACTATCCACCGGTCAGTTATAGGCTATTGTATGTTTTTGGGAGACAATCTTATCTCCTGACGCACCAAGAAACATGACACTGTTTTGCGCAACCGGGCCATGGTTGTGGTTACCTGCTGGTTGGTTGACATGGGCGTTACCCATCCACAACCTATGATCCTTTACTGCGACAATCAATCTCCCATCCACATTGCTGCAACCTTTGTGTTTCACGAGTGCACCAAACACATTGAGATTGACTGTCATGTTGTTTGCGAACGGGTCCAAGGTGGTGACATTCGGACCAGGCACATTCGAACCAATGATCAACGGTTTGACATTTTCACCAAGTCTTTGAACCGAGCCCAATTTCTTTATCTATCTGGAAAGTTGGGCGTTTTCAATTTGCATAACCCAACTTGAGGGGGTGTGTTAAATATAGGTAGCAGCTTTGCAACACAACTTGTTTGAAGACTTTGCTGGAGTACGCCTGTACTTGTTTGAAGACTGCACGCCTGTACTTGTTTGAAGACTGCACGCCTGTACTTGTTTGAAGACTTTGCTGAGCACGCTTGTGAAGATTTTTACTGAAAACTGTATATATAAACATAAGGAATGGTTGGGGGTTCACCCCACCCCACAAGAAGAGAGATCAAGGCTTGGAGGAGAGATCAAGGGATCAAAACTTATAAAGACTTTCCTGGAGCACGTCTGTATTTGTTTGAAAACTGCACGTCTGTACTTGATTGAAGACTTTGTTGAGCACGTTTGTGAAGACTTTTACTGAAAACTATATATATAAACATAAGGACTGGTTAGGGGGGTCACCCCACCCCACAAGAAGAGAGATCAAGGCTTGGAGAATAGGTAAGGGGATCAAAACCTGTTAAATGTCGAGTTACTTTGTGATGGTGAGTGCGTCAGTAAAAACTAATTTTTCAAATTTTCCAAATTTACGAAATATTCGATTTGTCATAAAAAAATACTTTTGAATTTCTTTATAAAAAAAAAAAACACAAGGACTGGTTACCCACTTCGAGTCTTAATATTTCCTTTTTTTTTTTTATCAATAATATTCTTTGGAATTCTTTACCCTCAACACTTCGACACTTCTTTCACTTCATCACGAAGAAGCAGCCACTGGTTCCTACATCAGGCTGCGTTTTTTATCCTGAGACAGTTATTGCTATTAATCTGCCATCCTGTGATTTCTGTAACAGAGGGAGAGGAGGACGAGGACGAGGAGGAGGAGGTTTTTGGGGATGGTATTTACTCCGGTCGCGTTGGCGGAGGAGAGAGAGAGGAATCGAATTCGAAGACGGAGTTTTAGTCGGATTGGGAATCACAGGGGTTCCGCCGAATCGTGAGATAATGGTGAGGAAACTGAGCGGGGTTAAGAGACATTGTGTTTTACGATGAGATGGCGAAGGAGAAGCTAGGGTTGAGCGATTCGTTTCCCGAGATGCTGACTTTGACGCCGGGTAGGTTTGCACGAGGACGCAGCTCGAGGAGGAGCTGGAGAGTCTGAGGACGTGTGGTGCACTTGAGAAGATTGATATGGAGGTTAAGACGAATGTGGATGGGGCGATCGGGTTGGAGTTTATGTTTAAGGAGACTTTGTGCTGGGAGCTGTTGAAATTCCGGTGTATCAATGTGGGGTTGTTGGAAGCGATTGAGACTGATGAGGATGCTACGGATGAGGAGTTGCAGAGGCAGTATAATGAGAGGGTGAGGAAAGTGAGGGGGTGTTTGTTGCGGAGTGATGTCTAGAAGGAGACCGTTAGTATGTCTCGAGGAGGACTGTTGACGGCCAGGATGCTGCAGAGGGCAAGGGCTAGGGTTCAGAAGTGGTATTGATGATAACGGGTACATGTGCGCCCAGGTTGTAAATTTCACAAACTTGGATACGGGCAATGCTGTTTCCGAGGTCTGTCAAGGGGATATTACGAAGATAGAGATTCAGTTTCTGGTTGAGCTTGGTAATCTTGTCGAAGATGTCATAGATATGGAACTTGTTCTCAAGGAGATTTCTAAATCGGTAAGTGGGTGCCCGATAGAGTTTAGTGCCTGCTTGCACAAATAGGGTTTTTTCATACTGATTTGCCTTGTATGTTACTTACTGATTTGCTTGATTTGCAGATCAGCAAGGGTAGAGCCTTCAATATAGAAACATGCAAAACAAGCTCTGAGAAATCTAAATGCATTGGGCTTATTCTCAGGCATTGTAGTCAATCCACGTTTTGATGAGAAGAAAGAGGGAGGAATTGTGGTTGAGATCAAATTCGAACTGAAAAGAGATGAAAACAGGGTGGAAGATCGGGGCGGAGTTCCTTCGAGATCGACCGTCTAGATTTTCTTCTTCCCTTTTTTATTCGTTTCTATGATGGATTCTCATTATTTTAGTGTTATTGTTTAGATAAGTTATGAATTGATTTCATTTTCTAGGGTTTTAGATGAATTCTCGAGTGACTTCATGTACAGATTTTTTGTGGTTGACTAATGTTCATTAATGTGAGAATTTTTATTCATTCGTAACGTTTTTGATTGCTTGGCAACCAATTTATTGATTTCTTGGAAGTTCTTTGATCCTGTGATGCTTTTGGTGCTTTCTACAGTTATGCAGCACAGGGCTAGGGATGCAGGGCATGCAGAGCATGACCTTAGCTTGTTTTCTTTCCCCGCCAGGAAATCTTGTTACAGTTTTTAGACAATAAGGAACTCATCATGTAACCCTTGTTATGTTCTTCTAGTTTAGAATATGGAGCAACCTCACTTTAAAATAGTCCTAGCATTTATCTGGCTGAGCTGGTCATGGTCTTGTTACAACTTGTCTGTGATGTACCGAAAATAGGACACCTTTAGTTCCTTTTGGCTGTAGACGTGCATAACTTACAGAATGAGTGATAAGCATTTAAATTATTAGCAGCTTTACAGTCAAACTTTCTCTTAAGGATTAAGGTAGAAATTGAAGAAGCTACTTGTAAATACTTATCATAATTTAGTTTTGAGAAGTTGAAACAATCATTTGAGACAGAAAAACTGCTTATAAGTTAGTTTAACCAACTTAAATTTCAGTTAAAACATGGCCTTCATGAGGTTTAGAGTATAGTGATCCTGCATTTTCCCAATTGTTGTACCACGTTGTCTCCCTTGTATCGTGATCCAGCGTAGGCCTGGGCCGCTTAAGCTGTTCAGTTTGTCGCTAGCATTGGTTTTGCAGCCTTGGCAAAGTTCAGGGTAGCGACCACGAGAACATTCATTTGGTGGTGGTGTATTACTGGGTGTCCTTCCACTATTATGACGGACAGTTTTATGTTTCTGGTAATAATCTGTGTCATCATATATAAGAGGTTAACTTAGTCTCATGCACTATAAGGCATAAATTTTTCTTAGTGGTTGGCTGCTTACTCCTGTTTGGCTTGTATAATTATCTAATTTATCTTTGATATTGTCCTACAATCTGGTTCGAAGGTAGAGTTCATCAAAGCTTGCGAGACTCTTTTATGTTGATAACTGGTTGATATAAGTTTCATATGTTGTTTAGTTTCATTTGTTTCATGGCAGTGGCAGTCAGGAACGCCCAGGATCTCATTACCCTAATTGTAAGTTATTTTTTATGGTTTACAGTAGTATATACAATGCGAAGTGGTTAATTGTTATATATAGTGATTTTTCATATCTATGCTTCACTTGATCTCACTGAGATTTTGAAAACTCCGTGACAGGTTAGTTACTACTTTTCCTCATCTGTTGAAACAGAATTTGAGGAACATGGCAAGACTGGGACGGACAAAGGGATGAGATCCTGAGGCTGTTCCCACACTCAACTTAGCTTGTAACCTCCAGCTGAGGATCCTGTTTCCTACTCTGATATGGTCCCAGGTTCTATATTCACATTGCCATGCTTTCGACACCCTCTATTTTTTCCTTCACTCGCAGAATATCTTCTGTTGCTTGGAAACTCTGTTCTTTACTTTACAATTCCTGTTACGCTACGGACAGATTATTAGACAACTTTAAATAACAACATATGCTGATGTTTCTGAGGAACAGAAATGGCGGAATTCCTGTAATAGAACATGTGTAGCAATTATTTAATGAAGTGATAATTTTGTTGCTTAGAAGATTTCCATAATTTCACTACTTTCCAAATACTTGCATTTAGTAAGCTTTGATTCAGTTGGCTTTGATTTGCACACAGTATTATTATGATGTAGAAGGCTTAGGTGATTGGTGTATGACATAACGGTTGAATAATTGCTACAACATGGAAACATAACTAAGTATAAAGTTTCATATCTCGCCGAAATTGTGCTCATGAAATTAAGGCATCCGATCGTTGTTAGGTGTTCCAGGTCCTGTCCTTTAAATATTCTTTCTCCTCTTTCTACTTCTTTTTGAACTCTAGGTTTATAAGCCTAAATCTCATATTCTGTCAACTTGGCATGTTTACTTCTCCATCCTGTTTCTGCATCATTTGACCATCCTGTTTATGTTTTTGAACAATTTGCAGGTCTTATACAGGTTGGCTGAAATATGTAATGGTGCAGTTTAACGATACATTGTGGTTGAATATGTACGGGACCTACGGGTGCGGTTGAATAAAGCAAAATTTTGGAAATATATACGAGGTATGGTCGAATGATACGTAGTAGTTGAACATGCTTGGATTCATTGTGATTGACCATGTCCGTGTAAGTTGTTTTGTTCAGTGTCATAGTGACTGATCAACCAACCTGTATTCATGAACGGAAGGAGCACGTAACAAACATGGTGCTCAACCATGACCAATCTGTATTCTTCCTGACTATGATATTTTATTACTTCTCTCCGGTATATCGTCCTCTACTTCTGCCATTGTTCCCTTGTGTCATCCTGACTCTTCTAAGCCCCAATTCTTTCCTTATATTATGTGCTGCGACTTTCCTGGACTCTATTGTGTTGCGTTCCAATTCTCCAAGCTTAAATCTTGGGCTATTTCATGTGGCATAATGGCATATACTGGCCAATGAAACTTGTAAGCACAGTCTGAAACTTCAAGAGATGGGATCAAAACTTAATTCCTTGACAATGTTGAGTTTCCTTCTCGGCTTTCATAATTCTTTTCTTCAATTTTATGTGCTGTGGACAACTTCCAATTACAAAATCTATCAGGACTTCGGCACTAGGAAACTAAAGATGATGATGTGTGTCTATTTCATGCATGGATTCTGGTGTTACACATGACATGATGCACTGAATGTTCTTTTCTTGTATGCATCAGGATTTGACATTAGCTTGAAAGCAGGGCCCCCCTCCAGGAGTAATTCATGTACAGTTTTAACTGAATTTGAACACAGAAAATGATTTTTATGGTAGAATGACCAAAAACGGTCTAGTATTTGCTGTATCATCTTAATTATTGGCATCAAGAGTGTTGTAAGTATACCATCATCCAAGTATAGTTTCACTTTCCCCAGATGTCTCCCCGGGAGCTGATTTGCTTCTTCCCCTTGGGGACTTCGTAGGGGTGATTCAGCATATAAAGCTTGTATCAGTTCCAGGCTTCCTCATAGAACATCGAAATCTTAGTGGAGCTCAAAACTGTGCAGGTCTAGGGAAGATTTCGTATGACATCATATCTGGGAAACTCCAGGAATCGCCCAATAACGATGGATTTGTTGAATTCTTGAACTGGTCATCGAGTTCTTGCAGCTCAGCTATCGAAGGCCAACTGTTACTGTTGGACACGTCTGGCCAGAACTCATCATCCTGCATGACATGATTGAAAGTATATGTGATGTAATCATCGGTAACAATATCAATTCCTTCATATATCTTATTGTGCAGCTGATTAATCTCATGTGTCATCCCCAGATCAGGATGCCGCTGTATCTGTTGATAGTCTTGTTCAGAACGATCCAACCGCTGCTGGGATTCCATGGAATTGACACCATCATCGGCATTAACAGAAGAACTAGAGCCATGATTCAGGAACCTGGCGAATACAGCGGCCATATCAATATCAGCTCCATTGGATTCATTGG
>LIEC01008618.1:0-11830 GCA_001925005.1 Drosera capensis | reverse complement strand
CAACCGAGTTTCGTAGTCTAGTGGGTGCGTTACAGTATTTATCTATGACTCGGCCTGATATAGCATATGCCGTACATTTGGTCTCTCAATTTATGCAGACACCGCGTATGCCTCATTTGCTTGCTGTTCAGCGCATTTACAGATATTTGCAGGGTACTTCGTCCTTTGGTATCTCCCTTCAACCCTCGGATCGCTCTCTGTTAGTGGCTTATTCAGACGCGGATTGGGCCGGCTGTCCGGATAGTGCACGTTCCACTACCGGTTTCGCAATTTACTTGGGGTCTAATTTGATATCTTGGCAAGCCAAGAAGCAGCCTACCGTCTCTAAATCCTCAACGGAAGCCGAATACAGGGCGGTTGCATATACGGTTGCCGATACACTTTGGATCCGTTCCTTGTTGGCCGAGCTCGGTTTTCCTCTTGTCAAGCCTGTTCGGTTATTCTGTGATAATGTTTCGGCTTCGTATCTCGTCTTGAACCCGGTCTTTCATGCACGTAGTAAACATGTGGCTGTTGATTATCATTTTGTTCGAGAGCGCGTCTCTCATGGAGATTTGATCGTTCGCTATGTTCCTACTCATCTTCAGCTTGCCGACATTTTTACTAAGGCTTTATCTTCGGATCGGTTTGAGTTTCTTCGTTCCAATTTGGGCGTTGATCCTCCCGCACAAATTGAGGCGGGGTAATAGGATATACGGTATTCTGTATCTTGTATTTTGTATGTATTCTGTATTGACTATATATATGTTAGAATGGCATCATTAGATGCCAAGCTTTCTTTGCATATTCTTCAGTGCTAAGAGTCAAAACGTTGCACATCAGCTCTCCCATTTTAGCCGCCAAAAGCCCATTTTTCTACAAGGTAGAGGATGACAACTTGGTCATCTGCAGCATCCTGGAATATCGGCTTCCTGGTTCTATTTAACAGACACTTCTTTTGCATTCATATTTTACTCTTTTCAGCTGTTCTCTAATGGTATGAGAGAGTCGGAGCAGAGGCATGTCACTCTGAGAATAAATGCCTCTGGTATGCCAATTTTTTTGTTAAGATAATGTGAATTATGTCAATTGATTTGTTGCGATGCTTGGGAGTTTAAAATCTGAATTTAATATTTAAAGTCAAGCTGCTATGGGTCTTGACATTGGATTTTGCGGAAAACATTCTTTACCCTCGAATTATACTCTTCGATTACAGAAAAGTCACTATCCTGATAAACACCTTATTATTACTGGGAAGCACTCTTTGGTCGTTAATCAGTTTGTATGTATGTTACATGCATTTGCCATTTGAGTGAGTGGACTAATGATGGTTTTGATTTTTGCTGGGCAGAGGAAACTGCTTTGATGGAGCTGCTGAATTTCATGTATAGCAATACCCTGACTGCAACCACAGCCCCCGTCATTCTAGATGTGCTGATGGCAGCAGACAAGTTTGAGGTTGCTTCATGCATGAGACATTGCGGCCGGCTGCTTAGGAACATTCCCATGACCCCTGAAGCAGCATTGCTTTACTTAGATCTTCCATCTAGTATCTCTATGGGCGAAGCTGTTCAACCTTTGACAGATGCAACAAAACAGTACCTTGTCAATCGTTTCAAGGACTTGACCAAGTAATTCGTGCCTTCATGGTACCAATAACTCTGATATGGCTAATCTCCTCTCTCTTTTGTTTGCTTCACGGTTATCAATTACAACTTGATTTTTCTAGATCCCAAGATGAGTTGTTGTCGTTGCCCATTTCTGGAATTGAGGCCGTGCTCTCAAGCGATGAGCTTCAGTTGGCATCTGAGGATTCCATTTACGACTTTGTGCTGAAATGGGCCAGGCTTAAGTACCCAATACTGGAGCAGCGCCGTGAAATACTATCAAAACGCCTGATGCGCTTCATCCGTTTCCCATATATGACTTGCAGGAAGCTCAGAAAGGTTCTGACCTGCCCTGACTTTAACCATGAAATGGCGACCAAGGTCGTGCTGGATGCTGTCTTCTTCAAGGCCGAGGCCCCACACAGGCAACGAACTTTAGCAGCGGATGATTCTCATGCCACCAACCGGCGGTTTGTGGAGCGTGGCTACAAGTATAGACCTGTCAAAGTGGTGGAGTTCGACAAACCGCGATCACAATGCATTGTCTACCTGGACTTGAAGAAAGAAGAGTGTGAAAGTCTATTCCCCACAGGGAGGGTGTATTCTCAGGCGTTTCATCTCAGGGGACAAGGCTTCTTCCTCTCAGCTCACTGCAACATGGACCAACAGAGATCTTTCCATTGCTTTGGCCTGTTCCTGGGGATGCAGGAAAAGGGTTCAATCAGCTTCGCCGTGGACTATGAATTCGCAGCGAGGCAGAACCCCTCGGAGGAGTTCATGAGCAAGTACAAAGGCAACTACACGTTCACCGGGGGCAAGGCAGTTGGCTACCGCAACCTGTTCAGCATGTCCTGGAAGCTGTTTATGGGTGATGATAGCCCATTTTTCATAAATGGCGTGTTGCATCTCCGTGCCGAGCTTACCGTTAGGAACTAACCCGAATGTTTAGCCTCTTTTACTTTTTGGAAACTTGGTTTGCCTCCTGGCTTTTTGTTTAGTCGATTCGGTTTCTCGGCTGTATTGTCGAAGCCAAAGCAGATGTTTATCTCGGCCGAGGTTCGCGGGATGTGCTTGCATGAACTTTCAAGGTCTCCCTTGACCTGCTGTACCCTGGTTCAGGTTGTGTACGTGTAACTTGTAAGGCCAAGTTAATGGCATGTGAACCTCTACCTTTGTTGCCAGTATGAGCCGAAATGATGTAGTGCTACTGTAATTTGTTTCCTTTACATGGTGTGAAAATTTGATGGATCCGGCTAAATCCATCGCTATGAGTTAGTATGATGTTGATGCAGTATTCAAATTCCAGGTTCGAGATATAATTGTCTGAGCGCATTCAATAAGGTATCTTAGCCGGATTTTTTATGTAAAAAATTCGGCCGATGCTGCATAAGAATCATATTGATATTATATTCGATGTAACACACGTCGAGTTCAGACATGGACTACTTCTAGACTATTGAAAACTAGTGTGTTTCCGGCAACCACAAAATCATCAGAATTGAAATCTTATTCTCAAATGAGATTCTTGACGGATTTTTTTGTGTTGGTTCCAAAAGAAAAGTAAAAAGCAGAACAAAAGTTTGATTTGCCTCCTTGGACATAATCTACAAACCCACGGTAGTAATAACAGCATTTCACAAAGGGCAATATCGTCTTTCAGTCCACAATTCAATAACCGCATCCCCGTACCTTGAACGCCACCCATCCATTCCACAAACATCAAGCCGACAACACAAAAAAACACACCAGCACCTCAAAAATCCACTAGGTTTCCGCCGCCATCGAAATCCGATATGCCGAAGAACAAGGGAAAGGGAGGGAAGAACAGGAAGAGGGGAAAGAACGAGGCGGACGACGAGAAACGAGAGCTGGTGTTCAAGGAGGACGGACAAGAGTACGCGCAGGTGATCAAGATGCTGGGGAACGGGCGATGCGAGGCGCAGTGCATCGATAACACCAGGCGGATGTGTCATATCCGTGGTAAGATGCACAAGAAGGTCTGGATCGGTGCCGGGGATATTATTCTCGTTGGATTGAGGGATTATCAGGTATGAGCTGAATTTGGGATTTTGGGGGTTTCGGTGGTTTGGTTGTTTTTGGAGTGATTCCAGGTTGATCGAAGTTGGAATCGAAATTGAAGTTAAGACGGATATCGAAATTGGTATTGGAATTGGAATCAGAATCGAAATGAAATTGAAGTTGAGATTGAAATTGAGAGTGAAAGTGATGAAATACTAGCTTCATGTTGTTTGTCTGGAAATTTGGTGGAACAAATGATAGTTGTGTGTATGGGAATTCTTAGGATTGTTGGGAATTGACCGAATTGAAGTTGTCAGAATAGATTTGATTAGGTGAATCTATAAAGGGTGAAGTTTGTTGTGTGGCAATCTTAGGAGATTGTTATAAATGCTATTCTACTGCCCTTTCAGAAATATTATTGGTAACTTTTGGGGATTGCGACATTGTGTGGCAACCTTAGGAGCTGATTATGATACCAGTCCATTGAGGAATATGATCGATAACTTTGAGTCTACTATCAGTAGTATGTCAACCCTTTCCTCTTCAGGTGACAAGGGTAACCAGGCCAAATGATGATGTGTCATTACACATAATTTTATTTTGGTTGGAGAACAAGTCCATAAAATGGGATATGATTTTGGTAGTTTTCTTAAATAACAAATAATCGATCTGTTAGCATGATGTTCTTATGCTTCAACATGAACTTTGTTCAATTGGTTTTGATGCTCTGTGAGAGATGAAAGGATTCCATATACATTCTTTTTTTTTTTTCAATCGTACCCGATAATGTGTCTTGCATCCAATAGCTATGCATGTAATCATGCTTTTAGATATGATTCTTGATGTCCGGCAGACTGGTAACTCTAGGTGGAGTATGCTCTCTCCTTTTAGGATTCTTTCTTTTCTTTAGAATTTAGATCATTGCAATCAGTATTTCACTGATGAAACCATAAAATCATGTCATTTCATCTTGATTGGTTCTGTGTACTGCAATCCTTACGATCTATCCACATCTTTTTATTTTTCTGCTTGTTAGTTCCCGAGTTAACTTCTTTTTTTGATACAGGATGACAAAGCAGATGTTATTATGAAGTACATGCCCGATGAAGCCAGGCTGCTGAAGGCCTATGGTGAGTTACCTGATAACATTAGGCTGAATGAAGGTATCGTTGATGACGAGGATGATGGGGTGGTTGATGATTACCTGGAGTTCGAGGATGAGGACATCGACAAAATATAAACCCGTGTTGGCGTTTTGGGATTCTGTTGATGTATCCTGAGGTCTTTGTTACATATGGATGAGTGTTTGAGAACTCTGATGTTGTGGGATATAGCCTACAGTGCAAACTTGTATGAGTGTTACTATCTTGTGGTATTGTGTGTTGGCACTTGTTGCCACTAAACTTGACGATGAAATAATAAACGTCTACCTTCAGTTCTAACTCATCTGGTGTATGTCTAATTTGCTTGTGAACCGACTTTTTATGCTCGGTATCAGAATGCCCCGCATGATATCCTGATGTGTAAGGTCTCGATCCCCTTTTTATTCTCTAGTTTTGGTTGCTCTGTGTTGAATTTTTTCGACGTGTACAAGAGGGTATGAGCCTTATTTCAACATAGCAGGGTTTGGTTATGAATCTGATTTTAAATCCATTCAGGGTTGCTAATTACACGCGAATTGGTACGCTAGTCTACCATGAGTTATCGATTGCAACCAGGCATTACACCACTAATATTAAGCATCTAGCGGCGCTCTACTCCTTCGATCAATAGCAATAGTCAGATACTCCTTGGATCAATAGTTCGCTATGATCCGAGATGGTGACAAATCATTGGCTCATATTGTATTAAATTAGTCATGGATTTCGGCATTTCACATGGATCGTATGGACTAATAACAGCGAGTAATGCTATCATGTTATTTATTCTTCCCCCCTCCTTTTCGTATATGGAAAAAAAGGCAAGCTAAGACTTTCTCTTCTTGCACCGTAATTTTCTCCTTAAAAAATGAGTAATCTGTTTCAGTTACCACTCGCAAATGGCAGTCCCCTTGTGATTAGGAGTCTCAGAAAAGCATTCCAAGAAGAAGAAGAAGAAAAAAAAAAGATCCAACCTCAACAATTACTACAACAAGGCTGTCATCATTCATCAATCATCATATCAGCGTTTTCCCTGACTACCAAATCCATTTGTCCAATTCAATACATACATTATAATTGCCTCTTGGATATATCTAGATACCTCATTTAGCAGATTCATTGAGCCGCGACACGGTCATCATGGTAGTTCAGTTTTCGACGACAAGGTTCTGATCATGTATCGGTTGCCAGGACATTCAAACATGTAGATCGGAGGCAATGCAAGAGGGAGTTCTTAATGGAATCCAATGTAAGTGGGTTTTTAGTTGTCTTGATTAACCACCTTAGCTCTTTCATCTTCACCCTTCGTCTTGAGTTCCCTCAAACATGATCCTGGTTCCTTAGGCGCCTTCATATTCAACTACATGTCTCGCTTAGTGCAGAATCATCCAACTGGTATCCTCTACAATATTTCCTTGCCCTCAAACTTTTCGGGGATTGAAGTGTCTACTATCAGGTTAAGGAGCAGTACGTTTTGGACCAGAGGCGCCAACACCAGTTTTCTTAGACATCCCACCAAGGGTATTACCATCACCCTACACGAAGAGACTTGCCATTGTGTATGTGAACTTGGGGAACTTGTCGTCGTCCTTTTATCGCTTGTCTGATCACAGACTCGTAGCTCCTGTTGTGGGTTTCATGGTCATTGATGCTACGAATAAGACAAGGAGCCAGAAGCTTGGTCTCGCTGTTCGAGGTGAGCGCATAGGGTTCTCTCAGCTTGATGCCTCGAAAGAGGAATTGAACAATGCTCAATGTGTGAAACTTCATCCTAGGGGGATAATAGAGTTGAGCAGTATGGTTAGGCCAAATGTGTGCTCAACGCAGGGTCCAGGGTATTTCTCTATTGTTGTGACAAGTCAAGGCGGCGACTCTTGGTGAGTCGGGTTGTGGGAATGGCGGTTTATAGGATTTGTAGCTGGACTTGGCGGGTTAGTCTTGGCGGGTTTGATCTTCGTGGCGATCTATAGAGGGCGCACTTCCAGGAGAGTTAAGGCCATGGAGAAGGATTATGGAAAGGAGGAGTCTTTGAGAATGAAATGGAATGGGAGGAATAGTCCCTACTGCCTCAATGACTAGAACTCATGGTGTCTTGGAGACGGATTACGGCACTTTGACACAATCCTCTATGTCGTCTTCGTTTTTCTAGATTGGTTTTCGGCTTGTTCTTCATGTTTAGATTCGTTAGTTTATGAATTAGATTGTCTTGTACAGATAACCATGAAGAAACTTGTAAACATGGTTGCAGTTGTCAATGCTGAAGTGGATACTGTTTCATTCATGATTCATTTTCAATCCCTGTGATCATTGATTAGAATAACTAGCTTAAATTAGTGAAAGAACTGAAAATTTATTGTTCAATCATTGTCTTTGCTATGTTAATCATGCAAAAGGTCTACCGACAGAGCATTGTGATTAATCATTTCTTATGGTACATGATTATTCAGAACATATATCAGGTAATTCTTATCTTATAATTAGGTTGTTGCACCAGCAAGCTTTGATATCAAGATAGTGACCGACTGTTCGAACTACAGAGCCAATAACCAAGTGAAACCCAAAAAAAAAAAAAAAGGCAAAAGCTTGGCGTTATTGTTATTGGTGAAAATATAGTTTAGAAGCTAGAATCATGAAAACAGAATTTTCCTATAATTGGAACAATCTTAAATTGATCAAAGATTAACCGATATGATGTAGGAGACATAACTTCTGAATCGGGAAAGGAGGATCAAACAAAGAGCCATTAATGATGGACAAGGCGACGTTCTTGTTAGCAGCTTCAGTAGCATGAATACCATCCCAGCTGACATAGTTGCTAGGGTCCTTACAGGCGGATGCTGTCGTTTTGATACCACTGATCACCTTAGTGTTTCCACAGTACACCTTCGGGTTGAAATTGTAGGCTCCTCCACCTTCTCCACAGCATGCTTTTGTTCCATGCTTCAGCCCTTCAGATCATAATAAACAGAACAACAATGAGCAACAGAACAGTGGAGTTGAATGATTTCGCTTTGGACGAAAAAAACCAAGGGGCATAGCTTGCTTGGGCAAACTTGGACAGGAGATTTGGTTGCAGGAGCTTTGACAGTTACTAGTCTTCCTACACATACATGTATGGACATAACATATGCATTATTATACACTGTGATACTACTAGGAGACAATGAGCCATAATCCAGGAGACTATGAATGATAAGTTGATAACCCATATGAGTTACACGTATAGTCGGGTTCTGTCGGATCAAATACATGCCCTATTCGATGGTAAACAATCTGAAGCACAATAACCAAACAAATCTACAGAATGAATCTCGCTACGCTAAACTGTTAAACCCAATATTACGTCGAATAAGGGAAATGTTCAGCAAAGTACCATGAAATGTAGGGTGCCGAAAGAGCTCTAGCATGACCGAGTGAACATCAACATATATAAGAGATGCATCAGCAAGAGCGGCTCTAGTCTCGGTAAGTGCTTCCTTGAGCATCTTGTTGTAGTTCACTACCGCGGCATTGTAGGATATGAGACATCCGTACTGGTCCACATCGGAATCATCGTGAGGAAGCTCCACTATAAACGCCGGATAGCAACCGATTGGTGCAAGATTCAACACCCAAAATGTGCGCCCTCCCAATGCATATAGTTCCTTATTATAGAGTTAAAAAAACTTTGATCTGATGATGTCAACTCATGAATCCTCATCTATTAATTGTCTAAACAATTTATGTTGCAACGATCAAAGCTTTAAATACACGAACTGTCATGCGTATTACACTAACCTTGATAGTATAAGCAATTTGAGAGATCACTTGAGGAAGATATTGCATCACTCCACTTATTCCAATAGCCGCTAAATTCGAAGTGAAGTCATTTTGACCAATGTAGAATGTATATATCGCCTTCCCGATTATGTGAACTGAAGGAAGTGGCGTCGACCCTAGTAAAACACATGAATAGGAACACACAAAAGATGTCACCAACAACATTAGTATGTGCAATATCAGTTTTCCCGTCGAGCTGAACACTGTTAGATAAGTAGTGTCTAAAGAACATTGTTACAGTAACTCTGTTACCATGGTTGGATCGCGATTCGTAGACTCTTGCCTTGAATTCCTTCATTTGGTTAAGCTGAATGGCCAGAGAGAAAGGGCTGAGTCCAGATACGAATAGGGATGTGTTTGGTAGAAGAACAGTTGAAGCCAATGTTGCATAATTTGCACCATGCCTATAATCTGATCCAATTGACTGCAAATATGGGCTCAAAAATGGTATCCCTATAGCTTGTGCTGCATAAGATGAAACCAGAGGGAGTATTTGTACATTCGACCGTAGAGATTGCAAATCGAATAAATAAATCGCTTTGTTGCGAATGCCTTATGGTTCTATCACCGTAACGTTCATGGGACATGTTTATGTGACGGTATATATCAGAAATTAAAACTGGTCATTATGATGACACATGAATGTTCGACTCAATAGAGATACTATGGATAGAATTCAAAGAAATAAGACATTATAAAATTTTCCTGAAAAAAAGCAGACAATAAAAATGATAAAATACCGAGGAAATCGACAATGAGCCTCCCATCGGTAGCTCTCCCTGCGGGTTTCTTGAAGTAAGTCATGCCAAAAGGTCCCGACTGGGCAGGGAACACGGCCCAGAATCCTCCCGTGTCGGAGTTCGAGTCTCCGAAGTTGAATATCGCCTCGAATTTACATTTCGACCCACACTCTACAAAATACCCCGATATCACGATGAAAACCATAACCATCATGAACCGTGGCAACCTTAGATCAAAGTTCCCCATCAGTTATCAGTGATCACCAACTTCCAAGTATTTAGACTACAAAGTTTAGCCTAGAGGACTCATATGTACTGGAAATTGAGATATTTGTGCACAAGCGAAACATGTGAGCTTCTCTGTGAAGTTATATCAAAGCAACATGCTCCTATCTTGAATTGGTCTAGAGCATTTCAAAGTACCAATGGTGGAGTGAAAAAATCACGGACAGTTTAGACAGTTACTTGCACGCATTGTGATCACGTACAAGCATGCCTTAGGATGAACTCGCCACTTGAAGATGAAAGAAATTGATAAATGGTTTACCTCTAAGGAAAGACATATAATGCTCAATTTTGATAACAGGATCACAACATTATTATTCAGATATGAAACCAACATTGGATATGGGAAATATATTATAAATGCATATATATATATATCTCATTTGCAAGCGTGTTGAGATATGAAATCCACATAGGTTACGAGAAAAATGTTACAAGTCGATATATATAGGTCCTAGAGTTGAAAATCAGGTGTTTAATATGATATCAACGTGAAGTAAATGCAATGACCCAATAATATGTACCGCTCAAATATATGTAAACGTTTGGGATTGGGGCAGATGATACCTTCAAGATAGAAGCTTCACATTTGAGATTGCCTAAACTAGCGATTGTACATGGTTATGCATACAATTCACGACTATGGAACAGATATACGTCCTATAATAATTACAATAAATATATATTTCATATTATTCTATACATATAAATATGTATTTCATATTATTTTATACATATAAATATAAGTCTTGTTTTCATATTAAATCACGTCTGATCGTTCCGCAACATTTATATAACTTACACAACCATTGATGTTTGACGGTAAGTTTATAAAAAATTACGTTTGATCTTATACGTATCAATTTAATCGAAAATATTTGGATCAAACATAAAAATTTATGTTTCTATTAAATTTAATATGTAATGTTTTTTTTGTGAATATATAAGAAAAAATAATTAAAAAGAAAAAAGAAAAAATTATATTGGGATGGTTCATATGAATCAAAGTAGACGTGTTTTTGATAATTCTATATTTTATGAAAAAGGTTTTAAAATAAAAAAATCTATCGTTTATTTTATGAAAAAAATCAAATATATTATGAGATCAATTTATTATATATATCGATATAAAATTTGATATCTACTGTGTGATCATGAGATGATGAGGTGGCGTAGAAACGACACGTTGGGCTCGATCTTTATGCAGTGGGACCATCCATTTACGGACAACGTGACGTTACCTATAGTGGTGGGCCAGCCCAATGGGCGGAGGAGTGGGCTTATCCTAAAAAAAGCACGGACAGACGTGCTGCTGCTGGTATGGTCCCCACTTATCATCTTCACCTTTTAAATTTATAGCTTTCGGCTCTGGGTGCCACGTTGGCCAACAATGACCACGCCTACACTGTGAGGTGTGCGGTCTGCGTGGTTCGTTTTGGACCGGCGATGCCAGTTGGTAATTCCTGGCCGTTCAATGTGATATACAGAAGGGTCCATTGTCGTCCACGATGCGTGAGCGGATTACCGTATATGGTATAAGTGGCAAATGTTACCACTTTTGTTACGGCCAAAAAGGCAAGGAATTTCACTCGATGATATGTTTATAGTTGGCGTACATCATTGGAGGTACATGTCATAGTTCATAAGAGCTTGGATATTCTTATATCAAGGCAATCATTGCATTATTTTCTATTATTTTATTTTCTGTTCCTCAAATCTTATCCACTGAAAAAAATGACATGAGTAGTATAAAATGATGGATGATATTTACCAAAAAACAAAGATAACAAAATACATATTGAATTTGTAAGGAAAAGAGCGAGATTAAAAATTGTTGAGGCGGATAATAACGATCAAACACTCCAAAAAAAAAAAGAAGATTCCTTCATACAAAGGTAATTGGAGTCATAGGACCCTACCTTCCGCCTACAAGATTCCATTTCCAATCCCATGACACACTACCCCTCTGCGTAGCACGTCTCAGATCCATCCACGTGTACGGCCCACCCTAACTTAGAATAAAGAATGAGGGACAGCTCGATTAGCGAGGACGTGCCAGCTCAACCACCCCATTCCACGCCCCCTCCTTATACTCCCTCGGTCTAAAAAAAAACACTAATACTGTATTTATTTTTAAATTTTTATAAATGAGAAAAATTTAAAAAATAATAAATAATGAAATTGATAGATGGGATATAAATTAAATAATAAAAATATTTTTGATATTTTCATTTAAAAAATT
>LIEC01008617.1:0-30589 GCA_001925005.1 Drosera capensis | reverse complement strand
ATATACCATTCCAACGTGCTCTATTAATCTTATAATAAGTCGTTTCATAGCAGTTGCATCTACTACTTTATTGTGAAAAAGCGAATTGGTCCGTTCTGTCATAAGCACGTCTCTATTCTATTCTGCTAAGTCAGATTCGAGACTGAATGGGTTTGAGTAGTAATTGAAAAACTTCTTTTTCTCGATCAGCATTTGTGTATAAATTTTAGAAGTTTTATATTTGTTTATTCTGAACAACCCGAATTGCACTAGTATACTAGTGTTCCCTGAGTTTCATCTTATTCTTCTCAAAATATCAGAGCCAGGGCATCCCAATTGGATTGAATGGGATGACAGTTTCATATTTCAAATCTGTAAAATCAGAATTTCAATCAAATCACACATCGCAGTATATTAGGTCTTCTAATTCTTGAAGAGGTTTATCTAAAAAATTCGCGATATAACTAGGAAGACGTTTTAAATACCACACATGGGTTACTGGACACACCATTTTTATATAGCCCATTTGATACCTTCGTATTCGAGAAAAAAAGATCGGGGTTGAAAGTTATTGTAGAAAAAAATCGCGTTTCAGAGAATGATCTAAATATAGTTTTCGTTTAAAAGAAAAACAAAGATTACGTTTTCATTATGCTATTACAGAACGACAATTATTTAAATATTTTCGTATTGCAAGAAAAGCCAAGGGGACAACAGGTCTGGTTTTACTACAATTACTTGAAATGCGTTTGGATAACATCCTTTTTCGCTTGGATATGGCTCCGACTATTCCTGGAGCCCGCCAATTAGTTAATCATCGACATATTTTAGTTAATGGTCGTATAGTAGATATACCAAGTTATCGTTGCAAACCCCAAGATCTTATTATGTTGCGAGATGCACAAAAATCGAAAACTCTCATTCAAAATGCTCTTAAATCTTCCTCTCGTAAGATATTGCCAAAACATTTGACTCTTGATCGATTACCTTATAGAGGATTAGTCAATCAAATAATAGATCTTACGGGGATTGGTTTGAAAATAGATGAAGTGTTAGTCGTAGATTCCCATAAGACTTAAAAAAAATAAAAATAGATTTGGACAATCTTCTTCCTTTTACCGAAGTCAATTTACAATTTACTTAATTTACTTTAGGTTAAAGTTTAAGGGGTTTGATCCGGGTTTTTCTCCCACCCATCTCAGATATTTCGGATTTTATCATTCATGTATTGTACATTGACCGATCTTTTTTCATTCCTTGTCCATCCTAGTGGAAATTGATTTCTATTAAAATAAAATAAAAAGGAGGAGCTATTTGTTATAAAAATTTATGTAATTTAGGGTAAGCATGTTTTATCTAACATCATATATGATAACTATCGATGATGAACATTAAAAATGCATTTTAATAGAGAAACAAATAATTTAACGACATAATCCATCTCTAATATTAATTTTAAATACAAAAATAATGGTTTTGGGAGATTTCGTCGCTAGTATTGATTTAAATATAAAAAATGTTTTCTGTCTTATATTTAAAAATAAAAAATCAATTTATAAAACATGGTGAGAATATTAGAGACGGAATCCGTCGCTAATGTAAAAACCCAGCAAAGATTTTTTTTCCAAGTGTTGCAATGACACATATAGCGACGGATCCGTCGCTAACTCTAACCCTCGTAACCCTAAACCTACTAAACACGATTTTCTCCTTTTTCACTAGTTCAAACGTAATTTTGAGTTCAAACCAACATAATATTATATGAATCTCTTCAAACTATAGTTTGATATTGATTTATGAATTTTTACATATTATTAATATTTAAACATTATTTATAATGTAATAAACCCTAATTTTAGTAAAATATATGCTTTAAATCATTTTTTTATCTATACCAATCTATGTATCTTGGTGTAAAAATATTATATCTATCATCATATATGATTAGTATGTCCGTATGAATATTAAAAAACACATTTTAATGGAGAAAAAAAATATAAATTAGTGACAGAATCCGTCTCTAAAACTTTTTCTTTAAATTGAAAAAAATAATGATTTTACTATGGATTCCGTTGCTAGTATCGGTTTGATTTATTTATTTGAAAAATGATGGTTTTTCGTTAAAAAAAGTTGGTATCTTTTGGAGACGTATTTCGTCGTAAAATATTTACTTGATTTATATTTAATTAATGAAAACTTTATGAAACAAGTATAAAAACGGATTTCGTCACTACAATGTTCATTATAAATAGTATTAACTTATTGCAGTAATTGTTGTAATGTTAGTGACGGAACTGTCGCTAAGTTTATTAAGTATAGCGACGGATGATGTTGATCTTTCCATTGCTAAAAAAATAAAATCATTTTTTTAGTTTTTGGGAAAATATTTAGAGATGGCTTCCATCGCTAAGTAATAAAAATGGAGACGGATTGCATCTGTCGTTAAATTATTCTATCGCTAAAATATTGTTTTTTTCTGTGAACTTGGGAAGTGTTTACATTTTCTTGTAATCCAGATCAAGATTCCGACGGAAACGTTCACCCTCCCCATCTGTAGTCATTGAAGAATAACTTGGTACAAACTCAAGAACTATAAACAAGAATAGAAATGTAGTTTTTTATTTTCTTTTTTTATTTAAAGAATTCAATAATTTTGTCTTATTCCCTCCTTTTTACTTAAATAAATCGAATAAGATAAAAATAAAATAACATATATGTCACCTTACGTGAATATCAATAAGCCTAAAAAAATGTCTTATCAATTTCTTCCTATTCAATCGGTCAAAAACTCCACGGCCTTTTCACTCCCTTCTACTGAGAGGTGCATGAAGGACCAATGAATTATCCCTTATTATAAAAGAAGAAGCCGTGAAGAGCTCTTTTCATGAAAGAATTCCACAAGAGCAATAGATCAGTGGTGAACTTCGCACTGGACTCCATTTCTATGGAGTAGGTTTCCTCTCTATTAAGAAGAGTCGAAGAAGCTAAAATAACTGAATCAAATCGAAAGGTGTGGACATGGGGTGGATCAAAGCTATTGCAGCGAAAAATTGGTCTGAAACAAAGCGTTTTGTCTATGGGCATTGTAGAAAAGCTAGAATATGACTCTAATATTCTTCTTGGGTGTTCTGGTTTCTTCTCATTCTCGGGAAGTTCGGACCGGAAGGGCCTTACAAGTCTATAGCGCGAAGCGAGAGCTTTACGGAGATACTTGATGAAATAGGAGCTTCTGTTTTCAACTTTTTTTTTTTTTATAGTTGGAACTAGAATTTCAACTCTTGAATACCTATTCTTCTCTGTTTCCGCTGCCTTACCCCATCACCAATGCCGCTTGCGATCCACCGTTCCTGCTCGGTTCGTAAGACCCGGTGCACCTTTATTATAGCTTCGCAGTGACAACCTTGATCGAATGTGCAGGATAGGTAGGAGGTGGTGACACACAATAGCCAATCCTGAAAGACCACTTCTTCATCTAAGGATGCCTAACTGCTGCAGCGATCATTCGGGGGAAGGCGGGGCAGTGCGAGGTGGGTAGTTTATATGGGGCGGATGCCTCCTAAAGAATAATAGAGGTGTGCGAAGGTAGGTTCAAGCTTAGATTCTGCTAGTGAGCGTAATGGTATAAGCCTGCTTGACTGTGAGACCTACTTGTCAAACAGAAAAGAAAGTCGGCCATAATGTTTCTCCTTGCGACGTAATTAGCAATAGGTTTCAATGTCATCGAAAAATTGTTGTCAGCATCAGAGCTACGCTCCTAAACCCTGTTAATTACTCTTTGTTTCGAAAACATCGCAATATTTTGATTTTCATACATATGAATTAAAAACCTTTTTATACTCCTATTGTTCCATTGATTCTTTTTTCCTCTTAAGAAAGATTGGGTAAGTGATAGTCTGCCCGTCCCCAAATATATGGTCAACGGTGTGACACTTTTTGCAGGTTTGAGGAAAGAGTATTTTCAAAGCACACCCAAGTTTATCAATAATGTTATATTTCGCATTACATCAGATTCAAATAGTGGATGTTCATCCTGCACAGGAACTAAAATTTGAAGTAGCTACAGCGCAATTGCCCAATGGCGAAGGCAGTTACGTAGCTACTGCTACACTGTCTACAATACAAAGACCAGAAAACATAATACTCCCTCCGTTTTATATTATAGATTATATTTTTTTTATTCTGATTGTTTTAAAATATAACCAATATGTTATCATATTTAATAACCTCTTAACATAAAAAACAATAAAATAAATCATGATCTGTTACAATACACCCACCACCTTCTTCATCCTTCTATCTCATTCTCTTCTAAATCTCACTTACATCCTACTATCATTAAAATATATTCTTTCTTCATCAAATCTCATGAAATTCAACATATACATAAATCCGTATATCGAATCAAATTGTTCGTTATATTTTGGGAAGGAGGTAGCAACATCCAAGTTCTTAGAACCTACCTAAGGACCAAACAACATGCAAGACTCCTCATCCAAAGAATTTTCATCCGAACTCCCACACGAATTAAATCGTTGAGACAGCATAATCGTAAAAATTTTCACCCTTCTATATCGGCTTAAGAACACAAATGCACGACAATGTCGGAGAACATGATCCACGTCACATAGCATGCAAAGCTTTTCACATACATAGGGAATACACAACTCTACTGTTGAAGGAGAGGGCTCCCCTCTCTAGCCAGGACAAAAAGGCCACCATCTCCCCTGGAAATCCTGAGGTCTTCATCAAGGTAAGTGATCAGCAACCAGGATGCGGCTCCCTCACCTGGGATGGGAACTCTGATGGGCGGGAGACCAGATATGGTGCGTGAAATGTTCGCAGCAGCTTCCTGGACAGAATTCAAAAGCTGACCCACAGGGGATAAGTTGATCTTCTGTCCGAAAACATCAACATCTGTTGGAAGATCGATCTGGGACTTTATTTCTGGAGGCTTGAAACTCCCTTCCTGGAACTGAACCTGCACAAGTAGGAGTCACGATTGGAATCCCTTTGAACCGCTTGAAATAGGACACCAATTTGAGCACTCACGGAATTCTCTCAGTTTGCATGCTCCAGGTACTAGGTAGTAGTTCAAGATTATGAATTTATGCCGCCTAATACTAATACATTGCACTTACTGGGGGGAAAAAAGAGAAGAAAAGGTCAATTCTATGCCTCAAAATGTTGACCCATGTACCATTTGAGCAAAAACTGTTGTGCTGGAGTATAACGAAAAAAAACCAAAACAAAAAACAAAACCAAAGAACACAAAACACACACACAAAAACAAAAGGGAACTTTACCCAAAAATAAAAAATAATCCTAAAATCATACAACCCAAAGAAAAAATTCCAATCCCATACAATTTCAATTAAAACGTGAACAAGCCCCCCCTTCATTCTCCATCGTCTCTTCTCCACCTTCATCACTCTCTATTGTATCCATTCCCCAACACTATTCCTTCCACCACACATGACAGACATTGGCGCCGCCGTGGCTGCGCCTGTCCCCCATATAAGATGGCCCAATCTCATAATCTAACTCGATCAGCACATCACTTTTTTTATTGAATCGATCAAACCGTACCTCGAGGCTGTATGGAATCGGAGTTGTGATCAGAGATTGAAGCCATCAAATTATTCCCTACAAAATCTTACAAATAGAAGCTATTGATTATCACACACAGACTATTAAGCCACCTTAATTGAAGTTTATTCGGAATAAGGGCTTTGTAGAATTACCATTGAACTGCTTGATTTGTAATATGTGTGAATTTCAACGAGAAATATTTGGATGGATGGTTTTAAATGAATCAGAGGTCGAACGAGAAGACTGAAGTGAGACAGAAGAGCGCACTCCAGTTTGACTTGTTAAAGCGCACTGTTTCGTAAAATTGAAACTAAAACAGTAAAACACCATTAACTCAGGCGTGCTGTTTAGTTTTCTTAAAGCGCACTGTTTTATAAACAATTGATTCAAACAAAATTTAATCAAGGTGTATTGTTTAATTGTTCAGGCACTTTGTTCTTTAAAATAGACAATTTGTTTTAATGTTAATTTAAATTAGAAATATCATCATGTTTCCCATTTGAATAAATACTGTAACCTTGTTTCAGATAAATAAGACGCACTGTTTCATTTATAAAGAAAAACTGTTTCATTTACAAAGACACACTGTTTCATTTTAAAAAAACACTGTTCCATTTAAAAAGACACATTGTTTCTTTTACAAAAGCCCACTGTTTTTTTTTTTTTTTACAAAAACACATTGATTTATTTAATAAAGACAAACTGTTTTATTTAACAAAGGCACACTATTTCATTTACAAAGTCACACCGTAACAAAAACATACTGTTTCATTTACAAAGATATACTGTTTTATTTACAAAGACACATTGTTTTATTTAACAAAGACGCACTATTTCATTTACAAAAACATATTATTCAATCTCTTTCAAAAATTGACAAGCCAATCTGATGAACTCACGAACCCAATATTGTGGCTGCTACCCTTCTTAAATTAGAACAAGTTCCAATTGCTCAACAAAATCGATCCACACTTACCCTTTCCTCTCAAACCCTAAATCGAGCCCAAATCGATCCACAAAACCCTAATCGATTTCTCGATTCCTCACTTCCATGCCGCTCTTGCTAGATCAAGCATCAAGCTCGTAAACCCTAATTGAGCTCATGGACTAGTGAATGCATCTGATAAGTGGATCTCGAGACGAAGCCATGTGGCAGGGACATGAAGAAGAAGACGGGTACGAATGAAGCGAGTGAGCAGTGGGTGGTGGCGACTGAGGCGACGACGTTGGAGGAGATGAAGAGCAAGGATGTGCTCGTGGGGAGGTATGTTTTGAAGGAGTTCGTGCAAATTGGTGTGTATCTAGGAAAGATTGTGGAGTGGGAGATTTTGAAATTGTATGTTACGGGCGTTTTTTCCCGTGTTGTATGCTAAAGAAATTTTTTTGTGAAACATATATCTTAGGATAATTTTCTGAAAACTAAAACAAAAACATAAACAAACAAAACAAAAAACAAAACATAAAACAAAAAACAAAAAACAAAAACAATTACGCTAATGGTCAACAGCTTCCCTCACAAAAAAGGGTCGAAAATGAACTTGGGCAGTGGGAAATCATGAAACAGATCAGAACAAAAGATTCAACCGTTTTGTCAAGAACACTAAGCACATCAGCAAGTGAGAAACGATATTCATGCAGATTACACAATTTTCCCATGCGAATCACATACCACATGATGTTAATACATAGATCGCAAGGGACATTTTAACTAAACTATTTGTATTTTTATAACGCCAGCCAGCAACACTTGGATCTCCAAATGAGGAAAAACTTGCTACATTGTCAGCCATGCAATACAACCACATGCACAAAAGCACACACTTCCACTCACTTCCAACTGAATGAACTCAGGGGATGTGGTTTATCTGACGAATATACCTGTATTCGTGAAGGACTTCTGACTTCAAAAGAGGCAGAAGCACTGAAAGAGAATGTGGCAAAAGGGCTAGATAAGGTCGTTGAGTTCTCAATGGTGGAGCTGCTACTATCAATTGATTGGGAGATGCGTTCAACCTTCAACAATGGTGTTACACCCACAGCCAAAAGAGGGAGCAGCTCAGAAAACGCTGTATACCTAATCAAACAAGATCAGGATAAGGAAGACAACATACAAAACTTAAAAATAAAAAAAAAACCATCAAAGAATCAAGTAAAGCAAGATCAAAAAAAGGACTTATGTTGCCTGGGATCATGAGCAAGTGGAAGGCAGCAGACGGTCTCACACTATAAGGGGAAAGGCATTCCATTCACTGTAGGGCATATAAACGGTAGCTTTTTTTTTGTGATACTTCATCAAGGGTTTAAATTTGGGTTAGCTTACTTAAGCAATCATGAAAACTTGGAATAGCCCATAGACAGAAGATTCATTTATAAGTTTATAACCTCTGCCGCCTACATTCAGAAGCGAACAACATTTTCTCAGCCTAAACTGGCTCTATGACGTTTAACCGCATCAGATGTCACCAAAAGACTAACTAGTAAAAGCAAGCATGACAAACAACGAGACCACTATACCAAAGTTGCGAACATAGAGACCATGATAAAACATTCTAGTGTGATTACTCTACAAGTTAAAATCAAACCTGCAAACGTGTGACATAAGGGCCATCAAATATCAATAAATTTGACACGGGTTGGTCCAGGCCAGAATGTTCACATAAGGAACGTAGTTCAACAAAGCCCTTGCAGTAGGAGGAGCATGGTCCAAGCAATAAAGCAGGGGACTTATTGCGCCATTCGGCCTTAAGAATGCCGGTTCAACTTATCAAAGGATGGTAAACAAGGTCTTCCAGTCCCTACTGAAGACAAAGATGAAAGTTTATGTTGATGATATGATGACAAAGTCGGTGCACACCAATGAGCATCCAGCAAACTCAGCATTAACTTTTTCACTCGAGAAAGTACAACATGAAAATGAATCCTACAAAGTGACTTTGGAGTCACCTCGGAAAAATTTCTCGGATACATGATCACGAGTTGGGCAATAGAAGCCAATCTAGCAAACATAGAAGCAGAATTGAAGCTGGAACCTCTGAGGACAAAGAAAGAAGTTTAGAAACTGACAGGATGCTAGACAGTGCTGGAAAAATTCATGTCAAAAGGAGCAGAGATAACTCTCTTTTTCTTTAAGACCTTCAGAGGATCAAACTCAACACTTGAATGGACACCAAAGTGTCAAGAGGCCTTCAATCAACTGAAGTCATACTTGAGAGAGACTCCTTTATTAACAAAGTCGTTGGAGGGAAAGAAACTATACTTATATCTAGCCGCGGAGGAAGAAGTTGTCTTGACAATCCTTGTACAAGTCGACGGTCAGGCTTAGAATCCCATTTACTTTGTAAGCAAAATCTTGCATGGAGAGAGATAAGATACCTAAGGATCGAGAAAATAGTTTCGGCCTTGATTATGGCACCTCGGAATTATGACCATACTTTCAAACCCATCCAATTATCGTGGTGATCGATCACCGCTCAAACAAGTATTACACAAGTCAGACATATTAGGACGATTGATCAAATGGTCCATCGAAATAAGTGAGTATGGAATCAACTATGCACCAAAATTGACATTAAAAGCCCAAGCATTTGCTGACATTTTTACTGAGTGTCGCTTAATTAGAAACTGTATTGATCCATATCGGTCCGATGCGGTCCGATATGGAACCATATTGGTGGTGCGTATCGATTTTGGAAAAATCACCACCGAAACGATTTTCGACAAGAAAAACCGTGATAGGACATGCTGGATTATCAACTCCAAACTCTATCCTTATGATTTCTTTAGCTTATCTTCTTTGCAGTATTGGCAATAGTTGGCTTTAGTTGGCATTGCTCAAGTTGCCCGACAAAGAAGTAGTTACTCTGGTTGTGTGTGTATTAAGTAGTTTGTTGTGACTCTTCAATGTGCAAGGGAGCTAGTATATTGAATTAGCTTTGAGTGTGTGTGATATGAAAAATACAACAATGTAAACCTTTTGGTGTTTGCAAGTGTTGCGGGTGGATATCAGTGTGTGTGCAACTTTTGTATACAAATATTGTGAGATAGTATTTGTGTAGTGTGAGACAAAAATATATTACATTTGGTATCGAAGCGGGTCATTCTAGACCGTAAAAAAAGGTGTCGTAGTACTATGCTAGCAGCCAAAAGCCGATGCTGGTGTAGTATTATGTAAAGAGTGCCAAGGGAAAGCACCACCTTAGGAGAGACTTATTTAGGGCAACGTAAAAGCCATCTGTAGAGGGGAAGAGCTATGTGCTACCGGATTAGAGTCGCCTAGTGTGAGAGCCATCGAGATAAAGCACTTTAAAAGGAGATGGTGTCGAAATGCCGTTGGAGATAGGTGATCTTTCGAGCCTAAGAGGAGGTATGGAAAGATTGAACAACCATAATTATAGAGTGGAAGACTTGCATAGAGTCTTACTTTCAAGGTCAGGGACTCAGGATTTTTGGGAGATAGTTGGTGGTAGCGACACTATTGAGCCAACGAAACCCGAGGACGTGAAGAAATGGAAGATCAAGGCCGAGAAAATGATGTATGCGCCAAAATATGTGAGAACTCCAAAGGAGGCTTGGGACATATTTGCGATGTTGTTCTCGAAAAAGAATACGACGTGTTTGTAATATTTGGAAAGTCCACTAATGACAACTAAACAAGGTGAGAGATCGATTAGTGAATACTACTTGTGCAAATTAAATCCATTTCCGTGATATTGCATAGCTAGATCCAAGGATAAAGTGGACGATGAAAGGATGAAGCGAATGTTGATGTACTGCTTAAAGCTGGAGCACTTTGGATTTATGACAAAAATCCAAGGATGGGTTTCACAATCATCGTTACTGGAGTTGAAGAGTCTTTCGGTGAATCAAGAAACCCTTGTGAAGAAATTTGCAGGTGCTTCTGTAAAAAAAAAAAAAAAAAGATGAAGATCTTGCTCTCTATAGCAAGAATGATAAAGGTAGAGGCGACAAGTGGTCAAGGAAGGAGGGTAAAGACTTGTGAAAGAAGTCACAACCTCAAAGTTCTGAACAAAGGGGAGAAAGCAGCAGCAGCGACGAGGAAAAAGAGAATTACCGCTTTCGATATAAGCTCAAGATCGGTCGTTGTTACTGTTGTGAAAAAAAGGACACTATGCTCAAGAGTGTCGTAACAAGAAGGCTGAAGGAAATATTGTGACAACACAAGCAAAAAATGAGAGTGAAGAAGAACGACATTTCATGGCAACACAACCAAGGAAAAGAGTTTTTCGTTGAGGGAAAGTGTTGGATTATCAACTCAAAACTCTATCCTTATGATTTCTTCAGCTTATCATCTTTCCATTATTGGCAATAGTTGACATTAGTTGGCATTGCAAGTTCCCTGACAAAGAAGTAGTTGCTCTAGTTGTGTGTATTAAGTAGTTTGTTGTGACTCTTCAATGTGCCAGGGAGCGGGAGCTAGTAGGGAGCTAGTATGGAGGAAACGATATATATTGAACTAGTTTTGTGTGTGAGTAATATGGAAAATACAACAATGTAAACCTTTTGGTGTTTGTAAGTGTTGCGGATGGATATCAGGCTGTGTGTGCGCGCGTGCAACATTTGTATCCAAATATTGTGAGATAGTATTTGTGTAGTAAGAGTCAAAAAAATATATTCAACAGTACACTTCAAAAATATACCCTTCTTTCTATGCGACAGGCATACTTCGTATTTGATAAATTGGTTTAAAAGTAGCATTGATTGCTTTCGTTTCATATGATCCATGCCTTTGTGAAACTTTTTATGATATGTAGATTATTGTTTTCTAGTATTTTCTAAGGTGATGTGTTCTTGTTCCCACGTTGTATATCCATGTTGGTCTAAGGTCTCTTTCAAGTCGAAAGCGGCACAAGAAGTTAATTGATTGGCAAAGCCCATGGGCTACTATGGCCTCATAAGGAACAAAACCGTTAAGGTTTGACTCTGGAATACCTCGACGAGTGATGTTTGTCACCTAGAATCACTTACAAGATCACACAGGCTGACAGGCTGATGTCATTGTCGAGTGTAACTATATGTTTGGTCATAGATACTCATACCGTTATGAGTTTGTTTTAGAATGTCGATGGAGGTTAATTTTATATTCAGTTTGAAAGGACGTATTTGTGTGCATGAATTATTGAGCATTATATTGATTGTTGAATGGGGTTTTGGGGAGTATACATGGTTATTTGCATCTTTTATCCGAGTTGATAGTTTTATGACTTCGCTAAATGCTCTAGTGGTAGTGACCTTTTCTTTTATGGGAAACAACTGGCCTTTATTTATTCTATGTTGTAGCCACACCTTTCTTTGATATGTAAACCACTTGTTACCATGTGTGCTAGATTCTCATCATGTTTAACTAGGACATCATGGAAGCACTAAAAGCCAACCTTATAGGACTTTTTTCGCATGATTTCCTTTTGTAATAATTGTTTATGTCTAAGGATAATGTGGGATAATATTGATTTATAATGGAATAATGTGGTACCAGTTGGAGAAGAATGTAACTTGGATTCATGGATTTTATATCTTATTTATATTTTCAAGAATAGCGTGAATTAGAACATATGATATTATAATTCGCGTGTTGGTCATGTCTCTTTGGGTTTGGGGTATGACAATTAGTTCACATAGTAGATCACAATGATGAAGACATACATCTACTATCTCACTAAAACTTTTTTTGGGACTAGATTGATCCCACTAGTATAATGGAATGAGCGAAACGGAAGCAAAACGAAAGTGATTGGTTGCTACTTGGAAATGTGTTGTAAGGAATAAACACTATACACAACCAACACGGACTTTACCTCGTAAACTACATTATTTACGAAGTGTAAGACACACAAGGAGGTGTCAATCTTACTGTCCACATGTGGTTTTTTTATTCACTATCTCTAAAAAAAATATTATATTCTTTCATTCATTAAATGCCATATAAATTCAACACATAAAATCTTATATCGAGTCAAAACGTTGCAATAAAGGATTTTGGGAGCAAAGTAGAAGTCCTATAAGTTTCTAGGGATTGCAAATGAGAAACTAAGTTAATAAGCCATATACTTACAACAAGCATCTTAGTATAATTTTGTCCTTCGATCCTTGACTAATCATGTAACAATATTCCGCATTATTGGGTAAAGAATAGTGAATGAGTTACTCAATTACAGTGGAAGCTACAAAGATACCAGAATTTCCGGGGAAAATATGGTGGTACAAGTCAATGAATTCATCATTGCACTCCTCACATAAGTTTGTTCACCAAATATCTCTTAAAACCAAGATTAACTCTCCATAGGTTCAAAAAGAGATTTCATTGATTCAACTTTTGCACACAAGACAAAGACATTTCAACCTCAAGAAGAACACCTTTTCGAGCATGCTTAGCAGTATAATCTTGCTAATCGACAATGTAGCTACGCCAACGATATAAAACGAGAAAATCTTTCTAATCACAACCACCACGACACCACAGCCTAACCATTTAACGTTACAGTTGCCTATGTATCATACAAATCATCAAACCAAAACGACACACAAGCCACAGAAACGAAGAAACACTGCACTGGAAAAATCACAAGAAACTCACAGGAGAACCCAATTTCCATCAAGCAACCCAGGATTCTCCACCGGACTGGGATTCGGATTCAACGCCTCCAACTGATTAACCAACTCCAACACCTCCGCCCTCACTTCCGCCGACGCCCGAAACCCCAACTCGGTCCCGTAAACCGTATCAACCAAACACCGAATCAACATGCCATTATCCACAACCCTCCCGTCATCAGCCTCCCCAACACTCCCATTTCCAAACCCGACACCCTCCTCCTCATTGCCGCCACCCCAATCGTGCTCGGCTTCGCTTCTCGGAGGGTCTGAATCAGGTACATCGGTGCCGGACGAAATGGTCTCGGGCTCCGGACCCGAGGACGGGTTCGGCGAATCATCGGATGATGAGGTGGAGTCGAATGAGAAGGAGGAAGAGGAGGAGGAGCGGAGAGAGGTGGTGAAAGTTGTGAGAGGGGAAGAGAGGGAGAGGAAGAGAGGCGAGCGGGGGAGGAAGGGGTTGTTTTTGGAGGTGGAAGTGGAGAAGATGCAAGGCGGAAAAGTGAAGAGGAGTGACATGCTTGAGCTTTGAAGAGTCCGTATTGGATGCTCCTTTTGACGGATGAGTGCTTGTGAGCCTTGTGTACAGGAGGAGCCAGCTACTTTTTTTTTTTTTTTTTCCTTCCTGATACTTAGAGACCAGCTCCATTAATAAAGACTTTTTTTTTTCGACCGTAAAATAAAGAGAGTTCAGTACAACCTACGGAACAGAGTTTAAGCAGTCATGTTCCAAGCCAACTACCTAGAATCCTAGATTCATCCAGATTCCATACAAATCATTGTTATCACTAAAAAAACCTCCAATACAGTCTATCTACAAAATTTGGCTATATAGAGATAGATAGAACATCAATCAGTCACAGCCTCAACATATACCCTCCATCGATCAAGGACCTGCTTCTCTTCGAGGCTTAGGTTCTTCGTGTGGCTTTGAGCAACATCAGCAACAATCTTGTATAAGGATTTCTTCATAACATGAACTGATGGCTGGACTTCTCGAAATAACGCATCGTTTCTATACTTCCACACCACATAAACCAGGCTGCACAAAAGAATCCTCATAAGGACGTTCCTTCTAGTCTTCTTTTTCAGTTTCCTGGACAAGAATAGCATAAGCTGGCTGCCACTTAGCGTTGGCAGCTTCAAGTTGCATTTCTCATACCATTCTTATACCACAGGGGCAACAAATTGGCAAGAAAAAAAAAATAAATGGGAGTGGGACTCAATTTCCTTCTAACATAGAATACATAGCGCATGATCAACAAGAGTAAGACCCATTAACCTGTCATGCGTGCTCAGTCTCTCATATATCAGGAGCCATGAAATAAATGTCTTGGGATGTTTCCAGCAAACCATATAAGCTTATACCAGCACACAGCTTCAGCTCTAGGACGAACAAAAGACCAGGCCTGTGCAGTGTTGAAGGCGCCCTACGTCCTCCCCTTCCAATGACAGATATCTGGCCCTTGGTGTATTTGTGGAAGGTTATGTCCCTGAAAAAGAGTTCGAATAGGATGTGGCAGCTGCCAGACACCAGAAACAATAAACTGAGCAAGTTTCACATCTCTACGAAGTCCAGTATTGTAAATAAAGGGGTTAGAAACCTTCAGATACAAAGGACCTAACTCAGACCAGTGATCGTCCATAGATCAATCCGTTTACCATCTCTGACCCGCCATGCAATCTGTAGTTGAGCCAAACCCCGAAACTGCCGAATTTTCCTTCACCCCCAAGAGCCCCATTTTGGTATCTTCATTGCCCAAAAGTTTGCCTTACCAATGAGATTAGTACGGACCCACCGAGACCAAAGAGTGTCCTCCTCATTAACAATTGCCCACAAGTGTTTCAACATGAGCGTCTTGTTCCAATGCTGCAGGCTTCTAAACCCAAGGCCACCTTCTCTATAAGGAAGGCATAAGCTTTTCCAAGCAATCTTCGTACCCCCGGTTTGAAGTGATGCCCCCTTCCACAGGAACTTCCGGCAAATAGCTTCAATATCTTTAGGGACTGATTTGGGAAGAAAAAACGCACCACTCCAGAAGACCTGTATAGGCACAAGAACAGATTTGATGAGCATCATACGTCCCAGCATATGGTAGTGTTCTGTTGGCACAGCTGCTGACTCGTTTCAGAATTCTGTCCAAAAGTGGTCTGCAATCTCTGGAGTTTAACTTCTTCATTAGTAATGGGAGTCCCAAAAACCGGACTGGAAGAGAACCAAGTTGGATGTTCCAAAGAAGAACAATTTTGTCTAGTGGGAAAAAAAAAAAGATGAAATAGAGCCAAAAAAATTGCAAATTTAGTGAAACAAGAGATGCCACATTAGTAAGAAAAGTTATTCTAGCCTCTATTATAGGATATCCAACAATGTAACAACGATGAACTTCGATCATTACCTAGGACTCGTATTCGGATACTGCCCTGGAGACTGCCACATCAAATCCCTCTGTCCTATTACAAAATATTAACATGCATTTCACACAAGGGAGATATGCAGGAGACACACATACTTCAGCTATGAATTAAAAACATTTCAAAAGGAGAATGAATGTACCTCAGCTCTTCCATGGACAACTTGTATTTCATAAGAGGGGGTTCAGTTAATTGAAAGATGGAGTCTTTTTTTTAGTAGGAATGGCTTGTTATTGCATAGTAAAGACTGAAGCAAGTCCCTTATTGATGGCATTCCATTACATCCTTGAATATTAAAGCAATGAATAGTAAAGGCTAATTCAATAATATGGAATATTAAATTTGATAATTAAATCATTAATCATTGAATTTGTTGTACTAACAAAGCACTTAAAAACTTTGAATAGTTCCTAAAGTGTCCCTCGTGGCATTCCATGAAAGTGCATATCATAAATTGCATGAACTTTTCTGGATTTAATATATATATTGATGTAAAACATTCCTCCTCGATCTCAATCCTAATGTCAAGTTTTATTATTATTGTAACACCCTACCTTAGGTGAGAACGTCACTGCCGTGACTTAATTCAATTCCTTAAATCAAATCACAAGGTGTTTGTAAACATAAGAACGTATATTATAAGAGAGTGACAAGGTTCATAACATTATTACATTACATAGGTTACAAAACGTTGGTTCAAAAGTCAGTTCCAAAAATTGATCTACGATCATGGTATGTAAATAAGCATTTCAATGTTTCACTCTCTATGCGTTGTCCCCATGACCCACTGCGTTTCCTGAAAACATGGAGAAAATGAGTGAAAAACTCAATGACTACACCTTGATATGTAAAAACCGGTGTAACATTAAAAACGACTTTAAGTGTTTTTAAGAGGCGTGATCATTCAAACATTATCAAGCCATGTTGAGACAAGTCAAGAACATTCTCAGAAGGATCATTTAACATAGTTATAAGAAGGATCATTTCAAGGATCATTCTCAGAAGGATACAGGCTGTCCAAATCATTTCACATAGTTATAAGAAGGATCATGGGCATTCATAACTTAAAAAGCTCATAATAACATGATAGCGAGTGGCCAGAACTTTGCATAGTATTATGGGTGTTTCATTCACTATCAAGACCCTCGATTTACCATATATTCTATTTCGTAATTCTGACCAAAATATAAAAAGGATCGTTTTTTGGCAAACTCCTACTTTAGCTCAACTGAGGCAAGAAGTGATAGAAAATCCTACTTCTATTGCAGATAGAGAAGTCATATTTGACTGGATGATTCCTCTATCGGATTATACTTTTTGATTCCTCCCGACCTATTTATGGGAACTATAACCCAGCAGGTAAGGAGATCGATTGATATTCATTATGGTATAAACCGTTTTAGTATTATTGCAGCAGAAGCTCAAGAAGAAGCTCAAACACAAAATCACCTATATAAACAAACAGGCGAAGAGCTTTTCTATGAAGCTCTAAAGGGTCGTGTTAATGTAAGGGCTATCATGTTACCTCACATATGTCAGCTTCGATATAATGTGATCTGTCGTCAAGCTCGCTAGATTTGTATCCGGGTCCCGGCCGACATGGCTCTTATGACTTTGGATGCCTTCGGCATGGCTAAATATTGGATAAACAAGTCCCTTCAAGGGTTACCTTCTTCTTTGGGTCCTCGCCTTGAGGAAAGGGTAGTTTTGATCATGTCATATCAAGTGCATGGACCCTAACCGGCGTCTGTCATTACATACTTTCATCGGGATTACGTCCCCATAACATAAACATCATATATCAAGCCATCGTACCAACTCACATCACATGGAAAACATAAAAGGCATAGAACACTTGCTTATAAACCCATTTGCGGAACTCATGTTTTGCTATTATAAACATCTCATTGCGGCACATCATGAAACCAAGGCACTAAAAATGTGAAAACATGAGAATCATTGAAAAGCAAGTTTACCATTAAACAACCAAGCATACAGTTACCTCTTTCGTTGCTTAAGCTACTTTACTTTAGATAAGACTCGTCTTTCCTTTCTTGCCTAACGCCTTCGGTACCTATGCATATGTACTTATTTGCTTAGAGGATGTCGATGTAAAACATAAAGATTCAATGAGATTAAGGTTAGCTAGTCACTTATGCTTTTCGAACTTAAGCTTGGCGACTAACCCTTTAAGCTCTTGACAAATCCTTAATATTGACACCTTCTTCTATCCTTAGCTCTTCTTCTTCTTTGTGACTTATAAAGTGGTTGCCAAAGGTTCTTAAAATGGTCATCCTTAAGATATTTATAGGTCTTGAAAGTTGATGAGTCATTTCTTTAATTAACTTGATTATGGGCACATGTCCTCTTAGATGTCATGTTTTCATGTTATGTCATGGCACGTAACACTTATGTGGCTCTTTCCATGCCTAATATATTGATACCTAACACTTTGATTGCCCAAACTTTGTTAGAACATGACATGTATACCCTTTAGGTGTTCTTACAACATTTAATCAAGTGACACCTAGCCTCTTTAGTATCCAAGTCTTGTTTAATACTTGACACATATATTATTATGTGTCCAAAATAATGCCTATGTATCATTATCTCATTATTTTCTTACTTACCTTATAAGGATTATGCGTCAATTATTCTATTGGTCATTATAACCAAACACATTTCCGAATACTAATGTCAAGAATGCTAAATGTTTTGGCCTTGTCGAGGTCTTAATTTGTTTCGATGTCTGGCGAAGCACGAGATGTTTTCGAAACACTTGGTTAATATACCAATGATGCGCAAAAAGTTAACAAAACATTCGGTAATTAGAATTATAACCCGATCCCTCCCCCAATGGTATATTTAGTACCTTTTTGTACATAAACCCCTTGATTAAGTATAATTCATCGCATCACCACTCTAAGAATACCTACATGCAACGAAACACACCCATACACTCTGGGATCATGGATAACATAGTGCCTCATAACCTAATACACATATCCATGCATATAATACAGAAACTCTAGTTCTCTTAATGCCTTAACACACCGACCAAGCAATCAAGAATATCATGGCCCTCCTGGAGGTACTCTTGTCATCATAATGACCACTACACATCATAAATCATTAAGAACAGAAATGGATCTAGAGGGGAAAGGTTACCTTTGAAGCATGAAAACCCTAGTTTGCCATAAATCTTTGAAACCCTAGAAACCATGACAACGCCAAGACCATGCCGTCACGATACTGCCCCCTCTATGAGTCGTCGATTTGGATGTCTCCCTAAACTCTGGTGACCATTGCTTCCTCCCTGGTGGCCGGTGCAACTCCGACATGGTGTTTTATGGAAAAGTTGTGTGAAACACCAATGATTTCAAGATGGGAAGCTGCAGTGCCTTTTGTCATTGTTGGGGGACTCCTGGTGGTCGTCGGAGTTCGTTGGTGGCTTAGGGATGTCAGGCTATTGGTGGGTTAAGGGGGGAGGAAATGGTGGTAGCCGTTGGGATAGTGAGTTACGCGACAGGACTGTTTTCTTGTTTCAAGGAGCACGACAACGTCGACATAGAGGTGTTTAGGTGACGACGTCGTCGTCAGGTGTCGTTGACATGGTGGTGTCGATGGTCGCGGTGGAGGCGATGGTGTATGGTGAAGTGTTTCTGATTGGTATGGTGATGTCATGGTGATGGTGGTTGTGCGAAGGAGGAAGAAGAAGAGATGATGGTGATGGGGGATGATGAATGGTGATGGTGGCGATGGTACTGATATGGAGGGGTGGTGGTGTCGTGGTGTTTGGGTTATTGGCAATGATCGAAGACGAAGGTGAAGAAGTGAAGAAGATAGAAGGTGATGGTGTTCAAGTTAGTGATGGTGATAATGATGGTTAGGAGACGACGACGTAGATCATGATGGTGTTGGTGTGGAGATGGATGATGGTGCGAAGATGGTGGTGGCAATGATGGTGTATCATGATCATGTGATTGGTAGCGATCATGGCGAGGATAATGATGTTGGTGATCGGAGTGTGACGATGGTTAACGAGGGTTCCGTTTTCTTTCTTCAGAGTTAAGAGCGAGAGAGATGAGACGCTACATGAGAAGGATGGTGATGAAGTGAGGACATGGCTTGCTGGACAGACAAAGTGATGAAGCGGAACTTGACGAGAAAGTCCTCAAGCCGTTCCGTACCCCACTGGTTGGCTTTGCTGGACAGTCGGTCTACTCGAAAGGGTACATTACCTTATCTCTCATGATCAGGGATGGCGAGGCGAGACGGACCGTCACAAGACAAGCTGATTTCCTTATGGTTGACCTACCCTCGGCCTTCAACGGTATTCTAGACCGACCTTCCATTATGGAATTTAAAATACTCATCGCACCTTGTTTCATGATGATGAAGTTCCCAACTCAAAATAGTGAAGGAACAATTAAGGGAGACTCGAAAGAATCAAAGCGATTCTACACAGCTCCGACCCTAGGTCACTAAGCCCCAACCCAAACCATCGAAAGACCTCGACGAGGTCCAACTCAACCCTATAAACAACACGCAGTGTGTCAAGGTTGGTCAACCCGATTAGGTCAGACCTCATCAAGTTCTTGAGAAGCAATGCTGACATCTTCGTCTGGTCCCTATCTGAAATATTGGGTATCGACCTTGATGTGATCATGCATCGGCTTAAGGTAAACAATAGCAGAGCTATTTTGCCGAGTAAAGAAACAAAGCCGTTGAGAGGAGGTCGGGAAGCTACTCGAGGATGGTTTAATACGGGAAGTCAAGTATCCAAAGTGGTTGGCCAATTGGTCTTGGACAAGAAAGCCAATGGAATTTGGATAATGTGTGTGGATTTCACCTACCTCAACAAAAGCATGTCCGAAAGATTGCTACCCATTTCTAAAGATAGACTAGCTAGTTAATGCTACTTCAGGACACAAGCTTCTATCATTTATGGATGCATTCTTAGGATACAATCAAATTTTCATGTCTCCCAAAGATAGAGAGAAGACCTCATTCATAACCGACCTCGGCACCTTCTGTTACATCGTGATGCCCTTCGGACTAAAAAATATTGAGGCAACCTACCAAAGGTTGGTGGATACTATCTTTAAACTTCTCCTACATGACATCATGGAGGTCTACGTTGACCTCCATGGAGGGTTTTTCAGTTCTTGATGCAATAGAGAGCTTCGAGGAGAGAAAGAGAGTGAGAGCGTTTTGAGAGAGAGAGAAAATATATGAGAGTGTAAAGTGATTTTCATTTAGAAAAATTTCTCATTTTATAGTCTCCAAAAATATTATAGTTGGTAGAAGTTTCTAGCGGTTACGCAGTATCAGTCAATTATTTTGACCGTTGTGAGATTTTAGGAAAAACTATTTTGTAAAGTCAATATTCTTTCCAAAAATAAATGCAGTAGAGTAATATTGCTTTTAATCTGCTTCCGCATATGCAGCAAGTAGTAGAGGAATAATGGTAGTCTGCATATTATAAAAAAAATGACAATCTGTATTCTACACATGTATTAGAGCAATAAAGCATTTTGGCCAACTTTATTGTTTCAAATCAAGTATACCCAATTCTCCTCTAAATTGAATAAACTTACCCTCATCGAGATGTTTTGTTGCAATTTGTTTTTCTGTTGGAATATATTCCTATTTAATGTGACCTTTTTGCACATGATCTTTGATAAAGTGATATCTGACATCAATATGTTTGGTTCTTGAATGAAAAACTGGATTTTCTGAAATAGCCATTGCAGGCGTGTTGTCACAAAATATAGAGGTTTCAAAAAATATCATATCATAGTCTGCAAGCTGTGATCTCATCCATAGTATTTGTGCAGCAAAGCTTCCTGCAGCTATGTATTCTGTTTCTGCAGTAGAGGTTGACACGGTAGTCTGCTTCTTACTGAACAAGATGATCAATCTTGCACCAATGAATTGACATGATCCACTTGTGCTTTTTCTGTCAACTCTACAACCTACAAAGGTCACATATGAAAAACCTATCAATGTAAAATCTGATTCCCTATGTATTCTGTTTCTGCAGTAGAGGTTGATACGATAGTCTGCTTCTTACTGAACAAGGTGATCAATCTTGCACCAATGAATTGACATGATCCACTTGTGCTTTTTCTGTCAACTCTACAACCTGCAAAGTTCACATCTGAAAACCTATCAATGTAAAATCTGATTCCCTATGTATTCTGTTTCTGCAGTAGAGGTTGACACGATAGTCTGCTTCTTACTGAACAAGGTGATCAATCTTGCACCAATGAATTAACATGATCCACTTGTGCTTTTTCTGTCAACTCTACAACCTGCAAAGTTCACATCTGAAAAACCTATCAATGTAAAATCTGATTCCCTATGATACCATACACCAAAGTTTGGAGTTCCTTTGTAATATCTCAAGATTCTCTTCACTGCAGTGTAATAGTATTTTTTTGGATCAGATTGATACCTTGCACAGACACAAACTGAGTATTGAATGTCTGGTCTGCTTGATGTAAGCTATAACAATAACTTTATTACTCCTGTATAATTTAAAAGGTAAATGTATCAAAAAACCTTTTCACAATAAATTAGAGAAGAACCAGTTTGATCATCCCAGGATATGAATCAAAATTTTACATTATTAAAATAATAATGAAAGTCAAAACATTACAAACTAATACTCTCCTGTCCCAATAAAATAGTAACATTTATCTTTCTAGAATGTCCCAAAAAATTACGACACCTTATTATTTGAAATTATTTTTCAATAAAATTAATAAAATATTTTTATTTTTATTTTATATTATATTATATCAACACATTTTATTATTATCCTCATTCTTTTCTTTTCTTTTTTCGCTCCTCCATCTAAAAAATTACAAAAAAAACTATTATATATAAAAATCAAAACATAAAAATTATATTCTCTCCTTTTTTATGAATAAAAGGAGAGAATATCGAAAAGTGAGCACTATCTAAAACTTTAGCTAAAACTATCGAAAAGTAATTACTTTAGCTAAAGTGCTTTTATCTAAAACAACCCCGGAGATTGCGGTCTCTTTCATCACACTATCCGTTAAACTTGCCCTTGATCCGCAAAACTCTCTCTTTACCAAGTCAAAATATAATTTCATTCATCATAGACCAAAACAAATTTTCATTCACACCAACAGATCATCTTCCCACATCAAGATCACTCAATATTCCGAAATCCTACTATCCAAAAATGAGCAAGAAAGAACGTCGGCCCTCCCTCGACGACCAACAGTTATCAGAACTGCGCGACGTCTTCTTCTCCTTCGACAGGAACCACGACGGGAGCCTGACTCAGCTGGAACTCGACTGCCTGCTCAGGGCATTGGGCCTCAAACCCAGCACGGACGACGTGGAGACCCTAGTACGGAAGGCAGATACCAACAGCAACGGCCTCATCAAGTTCTCTGAGTTCGCTGCATTGGTTGCCCCAGAGCTCAAAGCGATGGTGCGCGAGGAGGACGAGAAGGAGAAGCCGCCATACACGGATGAACAGCTAAAGATTTTGTTTAGGATGTTTGATAGGGATGGGAACGGGTACATTACAGCGGCCGAGTTGGCTCACTCTATGGCACGGTTGGGGCATGCACTGACGGTCGAGGAGTTGACGGGGATGATCAAGGAGGCAGATATGGATGGCGATGGCAGGATCAGTTTTCAGGAGTTCTCACAGGCGATCACTGCTGCGGCATTTGATTGATTGAATGATTTAGCTTTGATTATCGACCTAATCAAGATTTTGTCTTAGATTTCGTTTCCAATGTGGGATTCTTTTGATATATCTCACACACGATAACATCATTCGATGAGAATACATTTTTGTTTTATATCGAGTTTGGAGTTTCATTAGAACTGTCATATTGTAAAAGAAGAGTTCTCTCCATGGATGATATTTACTTCCTGTGATGAGAACCTTAACCTTTGTCACAGGGACATTATTTTTGAAATAAGAAAAGAGATGGACAATTACTGTCGTTGGGTGCACTAATCTGTTGGAGTAGTTGAGTACTTGGGAGTACCATATACTCGAAAGATCAGAGAGTCCATCTACATTAACTTCATTCACCAGCTCGAAGATTACAGCAAAGAAAATGACTGATGAAACCAATGCATCTGCATCAAGGAAAGAGCTGTGAAGGACGAAGTCCGTAGATCCATATCAAGGAAAGAGCAAAGAGCTGTGAAAGGAGACAAAGATACAGGGACTCAGACAGCTCGAGTAGAGAGGATAAAGATTCAAGAATATTCCACATATCTCCTTCGTATAAGCTTCGATGGAGATCCGGATGGGATATCTCAAAGACGAACTACTACAGGCTGCCCAAACCAATGCTACGGACTAGCAAGCGAAAGCTAAACAGGGAACGACGACCTGTATACCGCAAATATTGCAGCTATGCACGCTGCTTTACCTGGTGATTGAGAGATCTATTTTGTATTCCAACATAGGCATTGACGAACAGTTATCAGCGGTGGGCTGATAATGGTCTTGCCAGCTCCAGCATATCACTCGACCTTATACAGCAAGACTCCGCAAGCTCCATAAAAATGTAAACAGATCATATCCACATCCAGCTCCTACCGATATATCCAAAATATGCGAAAGTTGCTATCAATTTGTCGAAAACATATCATTGTCTTCAAGACGATACCATAAACAAGATGGTGAACATACAAGAACGAAAAGCTTAAACAGCAACGATGACGAGAAGAAGTTGCAGCGTTAAAAATTTCAAATCGGTCACTCAGTAATAGGTTGCAGCTTAAACAGAACCATTGTCCGTGTAAACCCCTTTTCATAAAGCAAAAACTGGTCACTCAAAATACAGCAATAAGTGAAACCACTTTTTATTATGCTCTTGTAGTGAAATCACCACTACATATTTACCAACACATCATCACTTCACCAGACAACATCCATGATAAAATAAGCACAAAATGGGAACATCTTAACATTGATCCAGTATTTCAATTGTAATCATAGGTTTTCTTAATCCTTCTGATGCTACAAGAGAATAGACACTGAATTTTAACACGCCACAAGAAATTCTAGAAGCCAACTGTTAATAATAGCACCCAATTAGTATTAAGCCTAAACCACATTTTCACATCAATTTATCAAAAGTCAAATGCTCCCGTCTAGAGCAGTAGAAGAATTCTAACTCTATCAAGAACAGTATGGGAGACCTTGAAGCAAAGCCAAAAGGACAGCAAAAGAACGATCAAGCCTTCATCTTCTTAGTGCCACGAAGAGAACGAAGATGAAGAGGAAAGAGATAAGTGTCACACCAGCATATACAGGTATCAGAATTGCATACTCTTGAGGTAGGAAATACTTGTGAACGAAGTGATTGTCATCTACAAATGGCTGAAAGGTTTCATATATGTCAAGCAATAGGAAGTTACGTTAGTAAGAGACTAGTATATCTCCGTTCTAGTCAGCTAAAATTGCAGAAAAGCATCAAAACTTACCAGGATGATAACCCAAAATGTATAGTAAGTGAATATGGTTAAGCTCAAGCCACTAAGTGCAAAACCAACTGCCTTATCAGCTAGTGCCATCTGAATGTCTTGGTTGATGTTCCTGTGTACTCAAAGTTATCTACGAAAATGATCCTGAAAAGATAGTGCCGCAAGATTCTAGAAATGAGAAACAACATTTCATGTAGTGATAAATTGAGAAAGAGCAACAAAATACCAAGAACTGTCCACAGGCAAAACAGAAGAAGCAGAGAATGCAACCAACACAATAATGAAAAGTTCACAATGAAAATGATCCAAATCGTCTGACAGCTGAGTGATCACAGCAATTAACTTGTTACTATTAGGAAAAGTGATGCCTAATGCGATCAGAAAAAACTAGTCCTAAGTCCTGCCATTACCAAGTCTCTTGAAGATTGTATGCAAGAAACAATATCCTTGCTTTTCTCAAGCAACTATTCCAGACGTTTGGGCGTCTTCTAGTGACAAAAAGTCACTACTTTGAATCATAATAGTTACAAAGGCCTCATAGGAACTCAAAAGATAATTTGAAACTCCAAAATAATTTGAAACTAAGTCAAGTGTTTTTCGAGGTAGTCGACTTCTTCATTTTGAAGGAATGAAAAAACTACCATATACAAACGAAAAACAAAAAATTTGCTCATATATAAGCTAGAAACCTTATCCCAAAGAGCCTTGGTAGTCTTCCTCTCCAGGAAGTTCTGAAGAACGTCATCGAACAATAATTGGTATAAAGTTGTCCGTGCCTTTTCATTCATCTTTGTCTTTTCATCTTCTTTCATTTCACCCGATAACTTAGCCCCTTCCAGAACATGTTCGAGTCTTTCTTGGGTTAATAAGGCAACTATTGTGACTCTCTAAAGACCAAAATTATTTGTGTCGTCAATTTTTTCTATATCGAACTTCATTGATATCATAGTTCTTTTTAACCCACAGTAAGAGTGACAAGACAATGGAATCAAAAGAACCTAAATCCCAAGCTTAATAGTGTTCGCTCTAAAAACACGGTGGAAGAAACAAGGATTGAACCTATCAACCTCTGATACCAGTTTGTTATGATCGAAGGTCCCTTGATTCCAAAATGGCTGGTAAATAACATTACTAACCTTGGCTGGTTAATTAGAATAGTAACAATATAGCAAACAATAGCGAAATTAAAAGGCACAAATGAAAGGAGACAGAGGTTCATATGGAAACTCTAGCGGAAAAAACCACGGACATCGCCTACGACGAAGAAATCAACTAACCAACGACGAGATACAAAAGGAGCTACACCCGAAACACCAAGAACTCCACCACGAGAACTAGAGATGCACCTTTCCTAATACAAATCTCTCAAATACACTCTCTTAATATGTTTGTAGTAGCAAAAATAGAAGAGGAGCTAGTAAGGGCGTTGCTTCCTCTGATGCAAAGCAAGATATGGCCATGGCTTTAATCGCCAAGCTAGCCCACCTCTTCAATGCATAGGCCACCATATTTGACAAACACAACCCCAACAAAAAGAAATCCGCCGAGCATGTCAAAGTAGACAACAACGAGTCACCGAAAAAGACCTTAGGCAACAACCATAATTCAACAAGAAACAATTTAATCTTCATCAATGTAGTTTCAAGCTCATTTCTTATAATCTCATTCCTTGCAATTTAATCTCTATCACTTGATAGAGTCACAAAGGCACAATCAATAATCCCATCACAATATCGATCATATCATTGATATCGATATCCTTCACAAATAACTCCAATAATCCACACAAAAATCATGATTCCAAATTAATCGGAAGGGGATTGATTTGTAGAAAACCCTAAATCGAAGAGGCAGTGAAATACACCCGATCATGGCCCATATAAAAGTACATCGCGGCATCGGGTTCGGTGACGGACTGTTACCTGTAAACTTGATTTCAGGATCGATGGAGTTGTGATGAAGAAGAGAGCTCCCTCAGCCCTCAGGTGTCTCTGATACCGCGCTCTCCTCCGCGTGTCTGAGCAAAGTGATGTAGGGCTGTTTGTCTGGGTTAAGTCGTCGTCTTATGAGACCAAGTCCGGTAGACTAGTTATTTGAGATGACGCATAGTATTTCTTTTCAATGGGAATGTTTTTTTTAACTGGCACATGAATAGTAGATGAATTTTAATTTTGGTTATATTCGTATCTATATTTGATAATAGAAATATCTATATCATTTTTTCAGGTCAAAGAGAATAATAATAAAATTCAAATTCGAGAAAAAGGAAAAGAAAAAAATCAATAATCCTCACCATTAATCAAATACTTTAGGTAAATTATAATCATATATCATTGGAACAATATTGACAAATTTAATAATTTTAGACTATTCATCATCAAAATATAAGTATGTCTATGCCAAAATGCCTAACACCCTTGGGCATGCTCTAATGTTTGATGATTGCATGTTTAATAGTAGTTTTACTAACTGTAATTTTAAATAGTTTTTTTAGGGAAATAAAATATGATAGTAGTATTATGTATTAATAGGGATTAATCGATGATGAGATTAAATGATTAAAAAATTTTAAAAACAAAAACAGTTTTTTAAAAAAATTTCCAAAGTTGGATATATTTTAACAATACGCAAGTTACAGGTTGTTAACAATAAACTCTTTTTTTCCTTTTTTTAATATATAAACAATTTTTTCGTAAATAATTTTGTTATTATTTTGAAAAACATAAAACTATTTATTATAAAATTACAATCAGTTATTCCGTATAACTTATCGTTTTCATCATTAGCACCTATAAGCACTTTTTATTAGCTAACCCACACGAGCCACAAATATAACTTATCGTTTTCATCATTTATTTTGATGGTTAAAATATTACTCATTTTGTTCATAATAAATCACACAGTTTAACTGTGGATATATATCAATATAAAGCTTAAGTCGTGTTACGAGACGATTAAACATCGTTAACGTATAGATTTAACATTCAATCAATATGCAATTTTTTACGACATTAAGACGAAAAACAAAACTATTCAAAATGCATGATGAATAGTACAAAAACTCCATAGTTTGCTTTTTCTTTCTTTCTTTTTTTTGTTAAAAATTTCTAACATATATATAAAAGAACTGTGATCTTCTTGGGATGTTCCAATAATACTGGGAGAGCTACTACCATCACACCCTTGCTGATACGGAGTAGGGATTACGCGCGACCATCGGGTCATGGTAGCGAGACAAGAGCAACATTGCATTAGGACTTGAATGCGCTAGCACATTGCAAAGGCGAGCGAGCATTAGCCAGAAACGTTATGCGAGGATTTGAACGTGAGCGAGGCGTGTTGTAAAGGCAAAAAAATGTTTATTAGACAAGGCACGTTGTGTTATGATTTGGATACACGAGGCATGTTCCAAGGGTTTGTGAGCATTGTCACGAGAAAAGGAAAAGACAAAGGTGCACGAGACATGATTAGCGTTGCGTTTGAACTTAGACGGGAGCGTGTTGTGTTCTAAGGGCAAACGAGTGTTGCGAGATTCCTAAGTGTTGGCAGACGAAGACCGATTACGAGTTTTCTTGAGTTCGTGCTAAGTTTGGTTCGCTTTGATTTTCTAAACGGATAATTAGCCTACATGAGGAGGGGCAAGGGTTGCTCCTACCATGTGGGATTTTTGATGTTATCTACTATGGAGGGAAGAGGTGTCCTAAGATCAAAATCAAGCCAAAGTTTGTAGCATTATCCCCCATGCTTGGTGCCACGTTCAAGGGTTGGGCTCGGACGTTGGGAAGCATAGAAAAGCCTTGGTTTGATTGTGGTCAAAGGCGAAACGTGGGTCGGAATCGTTGCGAAGGAAATCTTGAGTTGGACTTGTAAAGTTCGAAGTCCAACTTGGGGTGGCAACTTGGGCGGCTCTAATACAAAGGTAAAGAGTAAATTCCATCAGTTGGGGTGAATTGATGACTGAGTCGCTGGAACAAATCTTACGAGAAGATTTGTGAAAGATATCGTGGCGGAAGATAAGGATTAAGAAGATAAACAAAGTAAGAAAAAATCGTGGGAAAAGCTTGGCAAAGATATTGTTCTTGATCGTAAATCTTTTTTGATGATATTTTGCATGGGTTATCTTTACAATGTAAAATCTTATAGTGTTGTCTATAAATATGGATGATCCCTGCTCATCATATATCATATTATATAAAATATTGAGAGCGTGATGAGGCTGATTGTGTGTCCTGTGGATCGTGGGTGAGATCAATAAAAAGGGTAACGTGGATGAGATAAATAAAAAGAGTTTGGCAAGAGAGCTCTTGAACGGCTTTCGTTGAGCTAAACAAAAACGAGCAAAACAAAAACGTGGGACGCTTGACGAAGGTGTTACTGACTGATTAGTAGGAGATTAGCGCATTACAAGGGTAGATTTGTCATGAAAATTGGGGGCAAAATCGACCCTGTAACAGAGAGCTACTACCGTCATTGCCCTGCATTAAGATTCTTCGGATGACCCAAAAACAAATCTTCGAATTTGTATGCATAAATCAACAAAAAACTTGTCAAACATACTAGAGGTTGAAAACAAGCTTTGAGAATCTTATTATCGCAAAAATTGGCCTGCTTGTACTGTTCGACGGCGACAACAGGCGATCTTGTGCCAACAAAATTTGCAATTATTTCTGTGGGATTCTATGAATCATATTCTAGTTTTAGCCTTCAAAGTTGATTTTGTCCAGCATTCAGCAAGACACTAATGAGCAAGGGCAAGCTCTAGATACAATGGGCAGTGCTTATCAGCAATTCTTACGTTTAACACTAACAATACATAACGCAGAACTCTTTGCCTCGAACTCGACAAAGGGACATCAACATTCAGAAGAGAGCATGGCAATTGAGGCTCCAATGTGTAGCAAAAATACAACACATGACAAACGACCACAATATTGTTTTGTACATGAGCTGGAAACAGCGGGGCGAGATAACTATAGGAACATTAGACAAGAAACCTAGCAAGGAAAAGATCCAAAATTCATACAGGGTTAAAACATTCGACAGAAGAGTTGCTTCACACATACTGCAAGAAAAATAAGACAACTAAAAGCTAGTCCCATATAAGGTTTCAGTGTATAAACCATGTCTTCAGCAGATGAACACAATAATTAACTGCAATCCTCACACTTTCAGCACCTATGCATCCAATCCCAAATATCCTTCCTAATAACCCGGTCGAATCCTTGTCTTCTATAGCTTGGTCTCACCACCTCTGGACCGCCTATTTGCAACTGCCTGAACTGGCTCATGGCGCCTACTGGCTTTGCTCTCCTAAGCATCATGGCAATGGTTGGGAAAGATCTGTTCGGCCAAATGGTTGTGCTGGTGGAGAATCTCAGCCTATCCGAACCCTGGTCGAGACTTTTGCCATTTGTTCCACGGAAGCTCCGTAGTGTCTTCTCCTGCGCGTCTGATGCTGACTTGTTCATGTTTGAATTGGCATGAATGCGAGGAGATGGCCTCT
>LIEC01008616.1:0-36780 GCA_001925005.1 Drosera capensis | reverse complement strand
ATTTAATATTATATTATATTTAATAATTTTTTATTCATTATTTTTTTCACAACTAACAGAATAAATAAAAATAAAATAAAAAATCTTGACTTACTGGTACAACCTTACACAGGGTTATTCTAAAAGGGACTGAATGGCAGGGTCCCGCTAACCTATTGAAGGGCATCGGCCATCTCGGGCCATCGGCCATGGCTGCTGTTACATCAGAATCTGCGATCTGGCCATAAGTGTGACAGGAACTGCCGCCAGATTCTGCAGCAGGCAGCTCCAGGTGGTAGCATAACTTGCATTAGTTTTTTGGACGCCACAGAACATTGGAAGAGTAAAATAATCCGCAAAGTTATTTGCTTGAGACCGATTGCCAATTATTTGGTTAAAGAACCCGGTATTTCTTGATCTACTCCTGTTTCACCACATATCTGCATTGTCATTCTCAAAGTTCAATTACCAATTTGGCTAGTAGTTTTAACTTCTAACCGCTGTGTGGGCGGTTTTCCTGTTATGTTTGATATGGTGGCTGCCAAGTGCCAACTGAACATGAAGTTTCTCTGCAAAGATTGATTGAAGAGTTGCTTAAGAAATTAGCTGGTTGAAGTCATATCATGATGTAACCAGATCAAGTCATTTCAGGTCAACAGATTAGCTTAATCTGTCATTTGTTATACTCATTTGTCCATTTTATGTTTCAGAAATTTGATGCTGGATATCTATGAAGTTGATGCTCCCATGAAAATTTCTTCAGATACAACTGATACTATTGGAATGATTGTTTCACCCCAGAAAATGTTCATGGAAAAACTTTCAGGCTTATTTAAATTCTTGATCATAATCACACCATAGGTTGAGACCAAATGGGCGAGATATATTTTTTCTTTGAGTGAATAACACTAAGTAAATTTGAAACGAGACTTCAGTCATATCAATTTGGGACCAATAATAAGCATGCCTGAAGAGAAGCCAACAAGAAACCCTCGGCTTGCACTTGTGTATCTTTTAGGCGCTTTTACAAATCTGAACCTAGAAAAAGTACAGTTTCTATTCGGGTTGTGATTGTGGGGAAATAGAAACCTATGCCAAGCACTCTTTTGTGCTTAAGGTCTTACTTGCTTCCATAAGGTTAAGCAGTAATTTGAAAGCCTGTAAGTTACTGTCGTAGGAGGGGAGGGGTGGCGGCATGGAGGTAGTACACGACCCTAAAACACCCAAGGGCGGCCTGCGCAACCACTAGTGGTTGCCGTGATACAATTCTACAAGATTAGGCTATATTTATTTTAAGAGTGGCATGGATGGTTGGGATTGCTTTTAATATTAGTTTTAACTACAATAAAATACTACATACATGCTAAACCAGTGTAGATTAGATTTAGTATTTCATGACTTGTAAAGTTATGTTATATGAAGGTCGTTGGCTCATTGCACCATTGTTCAAGTGAAATTTCTGGACAACCCATCAAACAAGCACAATCCATTCCATGGAGTCAACGAGTCAATGCGCGTAGCTTTTGGGTTCAAAGTTCAAACCAACAATGAAAAAGACGAATCTGGCTCTGGCCTGGTCAATACGTCTGAATTTACTCCCTTGTTCTGATTCTCTAATTATGAAACACTTTTTGGTTGGCTCTGAGTCCATCTCTTTTTTTTTCTCTTCTCTGTGCCTGTTATGTATCAATCTTGCATTGTGGATTATATGTACTCCCTCCATCCCATGAAGGTTGAAATGTTCCGCAATAATCACATTATTTATTACGTATTTTGATGCATTATTTTTTTGATATTGAATGATATATATTTTCTCTGCAGATAGCTACGATGACTTAAATCGCGTATCAAACAAGCTCCGATACTAATGCACCAGCTGATATAACAATGCAGTATGCACTATCCGTCACATCAAAGATTTTCTGTCATAGCAGTGAAATGAATCAAATGAAACAATAATCGTTATTTAGGGTAGATATTATCATAACTTAAAACATTCAATTTGCATAACAACTTCCATGGATCATAGATATTATCAAGTAAAGCAAACTCATGCAATTCCAACTTATCCAAATCTAAATTACAGCAATATTTACTTTTTCTTTGACTGCTACACAATTAAACGGTTCGAAAAAATGAATTGCCGATCCCAGACTTCGAATTCGAGATGCTACTCTCAACCTGTCAACCAATTTATTAAACCCTAAAACAAAATCCGAATAGAAAGTTCCAAAATACTACTCTCAACTTGTCAACCAATTCGTTAAAATCCTAAACCAAAATTCAAGATGTTACACTCAACTTGTCAACCAATTTGCTAAAGCAAAGTTGATAATTACAGTTCCAATTGAGTTGGAATAAGGGAGAGGAAACTTAGGGATTTCATGCTCGAGGTCGTCCATGAATGCGACGAGATCTGATGGAGACGATAATGGAGAGTAAGATGATAATAGAGTTGGTGACGATAATGAAGAGGGAGATGACAATGGACTGGTTTCGACATGACGAAGCAAAATGATAGAGTCAACGATAATGGAGAGAGAATGGTATGGTCAAGACTAACAGCGACCAATACGTAAATTCGTCACAATATCTAGTGACTAATTAGGAATTTAGTTGCAATATCTAACGACTAATTAGGAAATTCGTCGTCAAAATGGTGACTAAATAACGTATTGATTGTCATAAGTCACTATTTTTTCTTTAAAATAAGAGGTCAATATTATTTACGACTAACATCTTAAATTGATCTCCGTAATTGCGACTAAAATTTTTTTTTTTGTCTTAAAAAGGGCGATAACAAATTTATTTTAGTCGTTAAAACACCTGTATTTTTGTAGTGTGTGCAATGTAGACAATATCTGATTTAAGAATTAAATTATTTGTTTTCTATTTTCGTAATGAAAAAAATCCAAAAGAAAAATAAGAGATTCCTGTTTCGTTCTTTTGTAACATCAGCTGCAATTGAAGGACTGTAGTTGATCCTTGGCCATTATAAATATCCAAAGTTGCAAGCAGAAGAAAATGCATCCCCTGAGAAAATAAACTACAACCCCAACATGTTCCGGCCTAATCTCATTCTCCACATCCACTGGCTTCTGTTGCTACCGGCTTTCATGGCCGTTGTAGCAGAGCCGACCACGATGGTTACGGCTCCCAATACTACAAAGCCAGGTTGCCGACGTAAATGTGGCAACCTGACCGTTCCCTACCCATTTGGCATTGGCCTTGGAGGCGAATGCTCCTTCAATTCTTATTACAACATCAACTGCAACGAAACCTTTAATCCACCTAAAGCATTTATAGGCCGTGGCAATCTGATAGTCATGGACATACAACCTACCAAGATGAGGATTAAGAATGTCGTGGCTTCTAGGTGCAATGTCAAAGTAGCTGGTGATACCTGGACCTATCTAAGAAGCCCCCCTTACTTTTTCTCGGAAACCGACAACAAACTCATTGTGATCGGTTGCAATGATTTGGGGCTGATCACAGGAACTAGCGGGCACAATTTTACAATTGGTTGTGCCACTATTTGTGCCACGGAAGAGGATGTGCGAGCTGGGGCTTGTTCTGGCCTTGGCTGCTGCCAAACGTCAATCCCAAAGGGGATGAAGAACCTCAATATAACTCTGAAGGCTGTAGATGGCAGTTTAGCTGATTCCTACTGTGGTCATGCATTTTTAGCTGAGGCAGACCGCTTCGTCTTTCATGGGATAACCGATCTTTCGAAATCAACACTGTTCGTACATCGAGCTGCAGATATTCCTATTGTGGTTGATTGGCTTGTTGCAGAACAAGGAAGCTGCAGTGAAGCCGAGCAGAACAAAACTGCTTATGCTTGTCAGAACAACACTAACTGCATTGACATTGACACTGACGTCTCTGGAGGGGGTGGATATCGATGCGATTGCCTTTCTGGTTATGAGGGGAATCCATATCTTATCCCAGGATGCACTGGTGAGTAATTACTTTCTTGTGTGAAGGTGCCCACAGCCGGACATAGCCGAGGATTGGCAATAATCTTCTTTGTGTTGGCTCATAGCGTTTTTGTTGTTCTTGCAGATATCAATGAGTGTGAAGGGTCAGAGAATCCTTGTTCTCATGTTTGCACTAATACTCTCGGAAGCTACCACTGTTCTTGCCGGAAAGGATTTCATGGAGATGGCCTGAAGAATGGGTCTGGCTGTTCTGCATCCCTTGCGCTGCATCAGGACAAGGTTCTTATAGGTATATCCCTACATTTCTAAAATCTAAACTCATATAATGTAAGATGTTAGTATCACTTTTTCATAAAGATGTGCTCGATGCTATTGCTCAAGACTATTTGGTTACATTCGTTTCTTTCCTATTTATGCTTTCCGTGAGTGAACTGCGATGAGTAGTAATATGAAACCAAATAAACAATTTGGAATAAACCGATAAAATACAACCAGTTTTTAATCTGAATATCTATTTAGATCCAAACTTGGATTTCAGTATCATCAATTCACAGCACCAACTGTAATTGGTCTTCCGTGGAATAGTCACAATATGTTCTTAACTTATAATTTTAAAACTGCTTTTGATATCAACCAGTAATCATATTCTGATTAAAGATTCTAAGGGAGTAAAGCGGATATCATCTCATTTTCCTCATATAAATTTGTGAGCCTAGCATGATCATTTATGTGAGCAGATATAAAAGAAGTCAAGGCTTTCCTCCATGGCTCCATCTTAACCAAATATGCTATTGAGCTGTCGGGTTTTCTGGACTTTTGGCTTCCTATGATAGGTACTTTGTTTGGCATATAAGTATTTCACATTTTTGTGCAGGTATGAGCCTTGGATTCTTATTGTTGCTTATTTTAGTAAGCTCAATATGTTTTGCTCTTAGAAAGAGAAAGGTAACCAAAATGAAAGCGGAGTTCTTCAGGCAGAATGGTGGTTTGCTACTGAAACAGAAGTTATTTGCAAGCGGGCATTGCATGGACTCAGCAAGAATATTCACTGCTAAAGAACTGAAAGTGGCAACCAAGAATTTCAGTGAAGAGCGCATTCTAGGTAGAGGTGGTTACGGCATGGTTTATCAGGGGATTCTATCAGACGGTAGCCCCGTAGCTATCAAGAAATCAAAATTAGCTGATGGGAGTCAAGTGGAGCAGTTCATCAATGAGGTTATTATTTTGGCACAAGTTAACCATAGAAATGTGGTGAAACTCCTGGGGTGTTGCCTTGAGACTGAAATGCCTTTGCTAGTGTATGAATTTATATCCAACGGTAGCCTGCTGGAACACATCCACGGCGACAAAGGTGCTGCATGGCTTTCTTGGTCCAATTGTTTGAGGATTGCATCTGAGGCCGCTAATGCCTTGGCTTATCTTCACTCTGCAGCCTCCATACCCATCATCCACCGCGACGTGAAATCTGCAAACATACTGATTGATGAAAGCTACACAGCAAAGATGGCTGATTTCGGAGCATCAAGGCTAGTCCCCATGGACAAAACACAGGTGACAACTTTGGTTCAGGGCACACTTGGCTATCTTGATCCGGAGTACCTCTACACGAGCCAATTGACCGAGAAGAGTGATGTCTATGGTTTCGGGGTTGTTCTGGCTGAGCTCCTGACGCGTGAGAAACCACTTCGTGAAGACAGGAGATTGGAGGACCGAAATCTATCAACATATTTTGTCACAGCAATGAAGGAGGATCGTTTATTTCGCGTTCTCTATCCTCGCATCGTACGAGAGGCAAATCAAGACCACGCGCTTGCTCTGGCAACCCTTGTGAAAGCCTGCCTCAGTTTGAAGGGTGAAGACAGACCCACCATGAAGGAAGTGGCTTCGGAACTGGAACGACTGAGGAAGCAGATATCGTGCCCACGGATAGCACATCATGTTGAGGAGACAACTAACACAACAGGTGAAGAGATAGACCTTTATCCCATACCATCAACGACGCCACTTACAAGAGACAGAAGCAGCTCCGAGCAATGCACCATGAGGAGCGATCACTCTTTGATTGAAATGGATGCTCTCCGTTGATGCTTTGGTTTGTTGCAGTTCGCACTCGGAAGTGTTTCCTGGTGTGAAATAAGCGTGATTGCATCTTCGCTTTGTTGTATCGGTTTGTATCAGTATCAGTCTAGAGCAATATGTGTACGAATGGTCCTTTTGTGCAAGTGAAGCATACCAGAGAATATACTACTCGTGCTTGATTTTTGCAGCTGACAAACTTGCGCCTGCATGATTTGTTTGGGTGCAAATACACGTTTATTGTGCTCTATGAGATATATGAGTCATATAGTAAGTGTAAATAACAAACACATCCGTCGTGCTCCTGAAAGACTTTAAACAAATGTTTAGTGGAAGAAGTGGTTTTGTTTTTTTTAATGGAATAAGAGTTGATAACTGGAGTATAGTATTGTTTACTCTAAACTGTATACCTCTTTATACGACAGTTGATACATGAAGTTGTGCATATATAATCAATTTTTGAGTTCTCAAAGGCCATCACTTTAATAAATTGATAGTACTCTCACTGTATCATCACTTTTGCAATGTATATATTTTAAACTATACAATATGTATAAATATGAAAACTAATTTTTATATAAAATAATATTTTATCGTCTCACGACATACATACAATTAAATAATTATTAAATTTATATAAAAAACTATATTTTAGCGTACGGTTGTATGGATCAAACTTTAACTCGACAATAATATCACAATGTTGCATACTTCCTCCGTTTCAATTTAATTATAACAAATCACTTTTTATAATATTCAATGCATATTTTTAGGAGCTTCGTTATTCGTCCTAATTACATAAGAAATTGCGTCATCAATCAAAAATTAAAATATATTATTTAAATTATCATTAATATTTTATTATAATTTTATAAAAAATAATATTTAATCATTTCATGATATAAATAAAAATTTGTCTAGATAAATTTTTAATTAAAATATTATAATTATTTTAGTAAATGGAGAGAAGGAGTAAGAGAAAATAAATAAGAGTACTCCATTTCTTGCCATTCAAAAGTCATCGTACTACTTATGCTCAAGATTAACAAGTACTAAATAATTTGGATGTCAATTTTAGTGAAACTCAAAATAATATCTAATATTTTTTATATTTTTTATTTTTGGAATATAACAAGGAACTCCGTACGATTTATCTTATAAGATTAGCTTTATATTAATTTTTCTCTCATTATAATAGACTTTTTATATTAATCTACAAGTCATCTTATAAATAATAATATATCATTAAAGTCTTAAATAGATTTTTATTAATAGAATATTTTACATCAATTTATCAAAAATGTTAATTTTGTAAAAGAAGCAATCAAATATATCAAATTTTATTTGAAAAATATTGATAGTATATAATTTTAATCGAATTATTTTAGTTTGTCTGAAACAATAAATAAATTATTAATATTTTAATTTTAAATAAAACTGAATTAATTGGATTTATTTATTTTATTATAATTTTTTATCCCCTAAAATATACGGATCAATATTATAGTCCGAGTATAAAAAACTCCTTTTCTCTAAACAAACCTTGCGTTCTAGATTGCTCTACACAAAGCCCCCAAAACCCCACCCTCTTCTTCATCAATGGCCGCAGCCGCACCGCCGCCGCCACCGACCCCAACCCCAGACCCAAACCCACTCCTTATCCCCTCCACCACCATAGCCCCACCGCACACCCTCTTCGCCCGAATCCGCCTCGCCACAGTCGCCGACGTCCCACACATCCACAAACTCATCCACCAAATGGCAGTCTTCGAACGCCTCACTCATCTCTTCACCGCCACCCAACACTCTCTCGCCACCACCCTCTTCCCCTCCAAGCCCTTCTCTTCCTTCACCGTCTTCCTCCTTGAAGTCTCCCATTTACCTCTCCCCACACATCACAATCCCACCTCATCAGATTTCACCCCAATTCACAAAACAATCAATTTAACCAATCCCATTTCTGACCCAGATGAAACGGGGTTTATTGGTGATGCTGAGGGTGTGATTGTTGCTGGGTTTGTGTTATTTTTTCCGAATTACTCGACGTTTATGGGGAAGCCGGGGTTGTATATTGAGGATCTGTTTGTGAGGGAGCCGTATAGGAGGGTTGGGTTGGGGAAGATGTTGTTGGCGGCGGTGGCGGGGGCGGCGGTGAGGCTTGGGTACGGGAGGGTGGAATGGTGCGTGCTGGATTGGAATGTGAATGCGATAAGGTTTTATGAGAGTATGGGTGCTGAGGTGCTGCAGGACTGGCGGCTCTGTCGGCTCACCGGGGATAAACTCGATGCCTATGGTAACATACCACCCTGATTGCTAACTAAGGGGTACTATGTTGTTGTCGTGCATTGTTGCTTGATTTCGCTGTGTTGGATGTTCTGTTTTGAGACTTGGATTGACAATGCGGGTAGGGATCAAGTTAAATCTGACTTGTAGTGGGAACTTGATGGATTTGTGGAAAGTTGTATTCGAACAATGCTCAATGTCTCTTGTGGTTTATCATTTCATTACTGCTTATGTTGAAGACGAGTTACTCTACTTATCGCTTTGCAATGCAAGTCTCTTTTGTTTGTGTTGTACGATTATTGGGGTTTCTTGGACTGTTAGGATAGGATAGATGAACTTGGTTCTTTTACAAGGTGGAGGAAAAACGATTTGGCTGCTATTGCTGAATGCTGATGGTCTGTGTATATGGAAAAATGATTTTCCGGGAGTCCATCAGTTTAGAACTCTGCAAACAAGCGTGCTTGATGTGGAGTAATGCTGAGATGGATGACCTCCCAGAAAGTTACTCAGCGTGTGTGCGAGTGAGATCAAAGTACATTGATAATACTACGTGGAATAATGCTGAGATGTGTGACATTCTTGAAAGTTTCGTACAGTATGCGAATGAGGTCAAGTACATTGATAGGACTAGTGCTGATACGTGAGGTTAGTTATGAGTTTGTAAAGCGATTTTTGGTAATGATTCGATGATGAAGATTGACTAGGGGGCCTTACATCATCTCTCTCGAGTCTCTCCAGGGATTTTTTTTTATTCCCACATCCTGTGTATGTTGGCACCGAGTGCTTCGTACACTGAACCACTTTTTGCATCAGTGTTGATGCCCACCTATTGCACCAATTAGCAGTATTGTTATGAAGCTTGTAATTCGCTGGTTTTTGTGCATCTCCATTGAAGATGTTCGATTTGCAGTACCGTGTAGTTTTAGCAATCCTGTCTTCGTCTGTTTTCATTGCTAATTGCTGCTGAAGTGTGACTCAACCAACATGAAAACTCGAGTAGAAGCCTAATGTTTGTTCATATGTCTTCTAGTTCCGATTGAGATTGCCTTCTTAAATGGCATGATTGCATGTTGTATACCTACCAGTATAGAGTATGGACTACTCTCGTGCATATGTTTCATTTCTCATGATAAACTAGCTGCTGTGCTAATACTATGACATGATGATGGTGTAGCATAGAGAGGATCCGTTACAGGAGACATGACGCCGTCTAGTCTGTGGCAATCTTGGACCATGTTGGTGAGCATAGGGTCATATGAACAGTAATCCTAAGTTAGTTTTAGAACTTGTCAGGCCTTATTCCAACAAATTTTTCGAAGTTGAGTGATTCGGAAATCTTTAAAATTTAACTTCACGAGTTAGTTACGACTCCATCTGAGTGAACTTTCTTCATACTCGTAGACTCCTATTGTGAGTGTTTTAACACTCCGTCCTAGTGATCTTATCGGGATAGTTATTGTTAGGAGAAGATCTTCCCTATATGTTAGGGTATACTTCAGTTCATGCATCTTAGTGTCTAAGCTCTCTTTTAAATGTCACCGTCACAAGAAGAGTTGCAAGTCTTCTAAGCAAAATCATTTGCCAAGATTTGTTATGATTGTTATGTGATTATTATTCTCTTCTAGTTCTAGACCTTCCAACTTTTCGACTCTAGTGAGCATGGTGATTGTCAACTTTGTGAGTATAGATCGGGTCTGGGCCGCTGGCTACTTCATCAACATAGGATCGTAAATTGATAACCAAGGTGAAGCTCCTCAGTTTCTAGTAATTTGTTTCTAGTTTTGCAGGCAAGTTCTGTTTATTCCTTCGGGAACTGCTTATAAAGATTAGTACGCGTGACGAGTTAGAAGATGATGTCACTGTTGCGGTTTGTTAAATGCTAATAGCAATAGACTGGTGTGTTTAAACTTGAAAGTTTTTATGGTCCCCTTCGATGCTAGTATGATTGTTTTCGCAATGGGTAATTTGGTTTTATATATGTACCACAATCAGACATATTGGTTGGTTTTATAAGACTATGTATATTTGATCCTTCCCCGCACTTTTGTATGACAGAAAATATTGGGTTGTTGTTTGGTTAATGGAATTGATGGTTGATAAATCGATTTTGAGGGTGACTATGGGAGGTGATACGTTCTTAAAACTAAGCAGTTACATCATCTTTTGGCAATAAGTTACTTTAATATCTGTTGGAGCATGTAAACATGTGTGGTTGATCATAGTAAATTGTTCGGGATATACATAATTGAATATTGATTAGTGGCCCTTGAATCTTGTCGCTTGCCATGGAAAAAAAATTAACAGGGTGCTATGGATGTGTTATGAACTCGCTGATTGCTGTGTGAAGCAATTCCCATGGCTTTTCTGCTTGTAGTCAAGCATGTCCTATTCTACGGATCACACCCGTAAATTAATAAAGAAGATTATGTTTTATAATTTTTGTAATATTCATTTTATGTGTATAAATTAGGATTTTTTTCAAAATTTTTTATAATTTTAAGTCTCAATCACATCATATTTTTTCTCCATCGATTTTAAATCGTAATCATATTATATTATTGAAATATGAAAACGTTGTAAATAATTTTAAACGAATCGAAATATTAAAGATTGCAAAAAATTTGTAACAAAGAGTATGAAATTACAGTTTTCTGTTGCAAAACAGTAGACTAATTGCTATGAAAAATTCCAATTCATCACAAACAAATCTTTACATCAACTCACATCACTATTATTTTTTTTTCTTTCTCTCATAAATCTTTAAAAACATATTCCCTTTCTCCTAATTTATTTATAATATTTTTATTTTTTCTTATTTGATAATCAATTTATATTAATATAATTAACAAAAAATTATCAAAATCTACCGTTTTGAGAAACTAATTTTAAAACATACATATGGAATCTTATTCCCAAATCATAGAATTTCATCCCATCCACTCCTTCCTTTTCGTCAACCTTCTTTGAAACACATATCATCATCATTACCACCATCTCCGATCAACACCGTTGATCATCGTCTCCTTCACAAATCATCAACGACTTCCACCATCTCCGACGTCATCACTACCTCTCTCTCTTCAATGGCCACCAATGGATCCTCCACGGTTGATCTCTGTATCGTGATTTAAACTCTTAGTTTTATTGACGTGATGAGATCTCGTGAGGAGAATGAATTGTGAGGAGAATGAATTGGGGGAACTTTTTAGGATTTTTGATTGATTTGATTGATTTTCGATTTTGATGTTGTCTGTTGCAGGCGACGGTGAGTGAGGATACGTGGGCGAGTCTGGAGAGGATCAAGCGTCACTTGGCATCCGGTTCCTCCGACAATAATCTGCTACAGGGCCCTCTTCTCGAGCGGTTCGAGACAGTGTGGCTGTCTTTGCTATGCTAAAGAGTTTGTGTGTTTGTGGTGATGTGTTGATTGAAATTAGTGGAATTGATTTTGGATTTGGTTGATTCTGTGTGAGCGATTAAAATTAGGATCAAAATGATTCTATGTTGCAGATGTGTGAGAGAGTTAACTGACGATCTGTGTTTGATGTCCTGAAATCCGACATGTGACGTTATGTCGTCATAGACATAGTCTACGATAAGATCAACTAATCCAAACAGATTTATAAATATATAAGATAAAGAAAGCTACCAAATCATTATCAATATAGAACCAAATGATGATATGTAAATCCAAATTATAATACATAACCTCATAAATATATTGTCCAAATATTTACAAGTGATTTCAAACTAAATTATTTTTATAGTATTTATTACATATTGAATTGTGGGTTAATTAACTAAATGCATTAAGTCTCACTCTAGCGCTTCAATATCATCTTGTGAAGGATATGCAAATAAAACACATAACCCGAGAGCTAAAAAATCAACAATAAAAAATATATGTATTTGATTTGTAGGGTTCTAGTAGTCATAGAAAAATATGAGCGTCATATCAAACAAAACACATAATATTATCTTATACGTCTTGATCCTGTTTTATAATCTTTTACTTATTTAACAATAGAAAATCTGCGTCCCGACACGAATGATACAACTCAATAAAAATAAAAGATGAAGAGAAATTTTTAAAACATAGACGTCGATATGAGTCAAGTTTTCAGTCATATATCATTCACATATCAAATTGAAAACTATAATATGAGACCGTAGGAGTATTATTTATTTTGAAATGAGAGACTATAATGTATGATTTTTTGGACTTGAAGGGACTAAAATTTCTTTAAGGTATTAATGAAACATGATGATAGACTTCATTTCTTAACGATCTGATTATTAGATCATCTATTCCAATAAAATAGGATAACAAAAATTTGTTTAATTTTAATATTTTGATTTTTAAAATTAAAAATCATTAAAATATTCTTTAAACAAACTTTATCATTGTCGAAGGTATATTTAATGGATGACTATCAAATTATAATATAAACATATAAATGATTATATATATATAATTAATAATAAACAATATGCAATATCATATTTTAAAAAATGTGTAGCGATCCGTGGCTTCATCTCCCATAAATTTTTATGCCTTTTTCTCAATATAATTCATCTAGAGGATGATGTCAATACATCATCATGCCCCACATTCCTGAACTTGTCTTCTTTCTCCTCTCTTTTCTCCCACTACCCACTGTCCACTTCCCATTTCCCACTGCAATACCCATCTCCACCGCCTAACCCACCACCCCTACCTTCATCCACCACCACCACCACGGCACCACCTTTCACCACCCACCTTCCTCTCCAATGTGCCTCTCCTTCCTGAACCCCAAACCCACCAAAAAACCCCCACCGCCACCTCTCCGCATACCCTCACGTAACCACCACCTCTTCCCACCAACCCCTCGTACTCCCACCACCTCCTCTTCCTCTACCGCCACCTCCTCCTCTTTCACCACAACCCTAACTCGCCGGTCCCTCTCCACCCTCACATCCTCCCCGGTGATCTACTCCCCCACCCTCCTCCTCTCCTCCATCTCCCACCTCCGCCCCTTCCACCGCTCCTCCTCCTCCACCTCCTTCCACACTCACCTCTCCTCCCACCCCGTCCTCATCATCCTCCGCCGCCTCCACCGCCACTCCCCTCCCAACCTCCGCCGCCTCCTCCCCCTCCTCTCCCGCTCCCACCACCTCTCGCTCGTCCCCCTCCTCGGCGCCACCCTCACCGACGACAACCACGACGTCCTCCTCGTCTACGAATTCGTCCACGGCGCATCGCTCAAGAACTGTTTGCGTAATGTGAACAATCCTGGGTTCACTGTGCTCGGAACTTGGATCTCCAGGGCGAGGATCGCGGCTGACGTGGCGCACGGCGTGGATTATGTGCATAATTGCAGCGGGGTGGGGTTAGGGTTTGTTCATAATCGGATCAAGAGTAGCTCGATTGTTGTCACGGAGCCTGATCTGGGGGCGAAACTGTGTCATTTCGGGACCGCGCAGTTGTGTGGGGAGGTAGGGGATGAGGAGGAAGAGAAGGAGACGATGAAATCGACACCTAGGTTGAGGAGTGGGAGGTTCGAGGGGACGAGGGGTTACATGTCGCCGGAGTTTAAAGTGTCTGGAATTCCGACGTTGAAGTCGGATGTGTTTGCGTTTGGGGTTGTGTTGTTGGAGTTGGTGTCAGGGGAGCAGCCGCTGGGGACGTGGGTGGACGAGGAGAGCGGGGTGATCAGGACGGTGTCGTTGATAGACACGGCGAGGGAGGTGGTTGGTGGTGGTGGGAGTGATGGGATGGGGAGGTTGAGGAAGTGGGTGGATAGAAGGTTGAGGGATTCGTATCCGGTGGATGTGGCGGAGAGGCTGGTCAAGCTGGCGGTTGAGTGTTGCGATGATGATCCGGACAGGAGGCCGGGGATGAACGTGGTGGCGGGGATGATATCAAAGATGTATTTGGAGTCGAAGACATGGGCGGAGGGGTTTGGGGGACGGAATGAGATTACTGTTTCATTGGCTCCCAGATGAGGATGAAGATGGCATTGTCAGACGAGACGAATTGATGCTGTTCAAGGAGCAGTGTACATTGTGATTTGTGTGATGGCCCTGTGCTTACATAGGCGCTGAGGCGATTGTCATTGCGTTGATGTGCCTGTCTCTGTCGCGTACATGAAGAAATGACGTTGTGAATCTGGTCTGCCGGACCTTGCATCATCCAAGAATAGCCTTGCATAATTGTTCGAACATAGAAGATGTTTGATTCCATTGCGATGAATGGAAGTCCTTTGTTCAACAGAACCAACGGAAGAAGAAGAGGGGAATCATGTATGGGAGGAGCATCCCATACTTCTGTTTGATCTGAGACGAAGCCTTGTTCATATGGTTTGCTACCGTTAATTCGGATTTTTTTTTTTTGTTCTGCTTAATCTTACTTACCATGCTAATGCAAATGGCAAATAATACCATCAGGATTGAGTATCGCTGTAGTTGTTTCTGGGAAGAGATGTTATGTTACTTGTGAATAGTTTTTTTGCAGGATGATTGATCCTAGTTTCATGAGCAAGGGATTGAAGGAAGCTAATGAAGCAAGATTGTTGTCTTTTTGAGTTCTTTGATCATGACTAGTCTAACAGAATGATGCATTGCTCTTTTTTTTTAGAGACAACATTGAAAAGTAAAAAAAGATCTCGAGGATAGTAACCACTTTCCATGAAGGAAACATCCATTTCCGTTTTTATCCAACTGTGGAGGTCGGCACGTCTCATCGTGTAACCCTCATCTTAAATCATACAGGGGAGATCGCTATGTCTAGGCCCTCGACTTTCTACTAGTATTTACGGAAACGTTACATCGTTTTCCTTATTTCAAGATCGATTTGACAGATTCTGATTTCAAGCAGTCTGTCGTTATCCGATATCCAGAGAATTCAGCGGGACGGAAGGCAACATAAACATCAACATCTATCCTTTTGGGTGATGAACGAAGCAACGTTTGAAAACGAAAGTGTGAATGGTTACCTCGTTGTGATAGGTTGCTGTGATGGTTTGAGAACTGTACATAAACTGATATCAATTTAATGAACTATTCCATGTCATGCTATGTTTTAGTGATAAATATCAATATTACGAGTACGAAACAGGTTGTGCACAAGAAGGGATGATACGATCAGTGGAAGATGAGATGATGGGCCAAAAATGGGTAAGGCCCAGTCATACTGGCCCATTAAGGTTTGCACTTCACTTGTTTTTGCCTTGTGCAGGAAGACAAGAGAACCGGAACGACCTTCAACATAGTGGGGCTCGCCCGCTCGCTCGATCGACTAGTCCGTACAATCCATGGCGGCTCGGTGGCTACACAGCCGTTTACTTCCACACTTGGTTCGCCGGCACTCCAACTCCACCCTCCTCTCAGGTTCGCTTCAATCCCGTTTCTAAAAGCGATAGTTTATTGAATTGTTTTTTCCCTTCTCGTTTTGTGCCGAGTTTTGTTGTTTCATTGAGTTGTGAATTGGTCATGAAATCGTTGCAGCTACTGTAATTGTTATGAGTGGGAATAATCGAGTTGGTGTGCACAGTTTTTCGGTGTTTGGGTGGATTGAAGAGAAGGGAGTAGAGTGGGTAGGTTTGGAAGCAATTGGATGGGCGACTAGGGTTAGTTGGAGGTAGTCAAATTCTCGACTTCGTTTGAGGATCGTGATATCGGTTTACGGTTTACATCTCATCTTTTTCCGTAGCAAAGGTACATTTCTAGGTTGTTGGTTTGAATAACTGAGAAACAAATTTGTTGTTTGATTGATGATTCTTCATTGGTCTTTTCTCTTAGAGAAAAAGCGCCGAGGACAGGGGCGATCTCTGTGCTGAATGCTTTCATACTTATAAATGTACCTATCAGAAGGCGAAGTGCTCTTGTAGTTTCATTCCTTCTCATAGATCTGCTTTAAATAGCTCGTGTTGTAGGCGAGAACAAGATTTCATCCAGTGGACAATGTGAAACTGAACTTATAAGTTGATTTCTATCCTGCTTTAAATGCTTTCTGTGATTTGATTGTTGTGCACAGAATCCAACCGGGCAGCACTGGCTTCTCCTCCGAGTAGAGTGCGAAGCGGGTTTGAAAGTTTTAGACAAGCAATTCACACACGACCAGAACCCTCCAAACATGTAGATGAAGTATCCCCTCCATCTGAGACTAACGCACCCAGTGCCGTGAAATACGCTGTGGCATCCAACTTGAAGGTATCCCCAAGGCACGATCTCGCCCTAATCTACACCTGCAAGGTCTGCGAGACGAGGTCCATGAAGACAATCTGTCGTGAGTCATATGAAAAGGGTGTGGTGGTGGTGCGGTGCGACGGTTGTCAGAACCTACACCTGATTGCTGATCGGCTAGGATGGTTCGGAGAGCCTGGGAGCATCGAGGAGCTCCTGGCTTCACGTGGGGAGGAGATGAAGAAAGGTTCAGTTAATTCCTTGAACTTGACCCTTGAAGATTTAGCTGGAAAGAGACTCACAACGGACCTATGTGGGCAGGAGGATTCCAGCTGACTGTTGGGCTTGCGTTGTTAGAGTCTGCCGCAAGTCTCAATTACTGTACATGATTGTACTATTGTGTTTCTGTATTCATTTCACTTCTATACGTTGTATTAGCAAGTTCAATATTGTTATTCATTTCAAATGCTTGATAAAGATAATCATTTGTATGTATGTCTTGACAATCAAAGACTAACAAGATGAATAAACCTGATTCGGAGTAATTGCAGTAATCATCATAAATTCATGATGGATATTCGATCATAAATTTTACCATTTTTTTACATATTATTTTACAACCTAAGTTTTTTTTTACAGTAATTAAGATATAAAAAGAACAAAACATATGTATGATATATCGATCTTGTTATATTGAACCCATCAGATTGTGATGACCCGATCACATAAGTTTCTTCCTGAATGTCTATTTTAAGCGACATTTGTAATCCGCTCAGCCAAGCAAAGCAGTAGCAGAACTGAAGAAGAAACCCTCCACCCAACATGACGGCCAGCCTTCGCTCCCTGTGCGCCGCCTCCACCTCCGCCACCGTCTCTGTTCCCAAAATCCAACCCACCACCGTCCCTCGCTGCATATCACATCTCGGTTTTCGCCGGAATCTCCACACCTTCAATGGCGGCGGCGGCGGCACCTCTCTCTCCCTTTCTACCAACATCAAAGGGACAACAACACTTTGCCTCAGATTCAATTCTCGTAGAAATCAGCGCCGGTATCCATTCCGAGGTCGTACCTTTCTCCCAAACCCTTTCATTTCATGTTTTCATCATGTAGTTTTCCATGTCTATTGTTCGGGGGGGGGGGGGGGGAATTTGGATATTGGGATTGTGAGGGTAAAAAGTTTGGGTTATCCGATGAGAAAATGATGTGATTGTGGGGTATTATTTGATGATGATTGAGTGACTAGGGCGGAAAGTAATGGTTTAGGATTTAATTATAAGATTCAGAAGTAGTTTAGTCTTTAGTGGAAGACACCGATTATGTGTTTGTTTGTTTTGTCAGTGAGATCTGTGGCTGTACCTGCTGAAGCTGTAACTGGTTTCGACGAAATGGCTGCTGGGACTAAACGAAAGTATTACTTGCTTGGAGGAAAGGGCGGGGTGGGGAAGACGAGTTGCGCGGCATCTTTAGCTGTTAAGTTTGCCAACAGTGGGCATCCTACTTTGGTGGTTTCAACTGATCCTGCACATTCCTTGAGTGATTCGTTTGCTCAGGTTTGTACTTTGGCGTTTCCGCTAGTTCAATGTCTAAAGATATCTGATGAGGTTTATTTTCTTTACTTTCTGCGGAAACGTCTTACAAATTTTTTTTCTCTTCCCTGATTCCACTACTCAGGATTTGACCGGGGGAACACTAGTGCCTGTTGAGGGACCTGAATCTCCATTATATGCTCTTGAGGTAACTTCTGGAGCCGGTTGTTTGGCTTAGTGTCTTGATTATGGCTTTAGACTCCAATTGCAGATGCATTCAGTTCGATCCTACATGTTTTCAGCGAACATTCTCTCCTCTCACCGTACTCAGCATGTTACTGGTGAATTTATGGCAGATTAATCCAGAGAAGGCCAGGGAAGAATTCCGCAGTGCAAACCAGAAAAATGGAGGAAGTGGGGTAAAAGATTTTATGGACAGTGTTGGCCTTGGAATGCTTGCCGACCAGGTATTGTCTTACTTTCGTGAAGTCCGAGAAGATCTACATCGAAAATTGTGATGATCAAATCTATGCTTGGTTCCTCCTTCAGTCCTTTGTCACATCTTAATGCATTAAAATGTCTGCCTGAACTGCTTTGATTGCTGATAACTATCTTCTCTATATGAGGCTTCTTGGTTTCTTCATCTTTCTCCCATGACGCTTTTGCTGATAGCTGCATTTCTTTTTAATGCTTGAAGATTGGTGAACTGAAACTTGGAGAGCTTTTGGATACACCACCTCCAGGCTTGGACGAAGCTATTGCTATTGCCAAGGTATTGCCAGAATAATATTGCTCTTTGTTACACTTTCTCCTCTTTGATTGTCCTAACCGGACGCTGGGCTTTGTGGTAGGTGATGCAATTTCTAGACTCGCAAGAGTATAATGCATTTACTCGAATCATCTTCGATACTGCACCCACTGTAAGTAGCATCTTGATCCTTACTGAGCATCCAATTTGTACTTGTTTTTTTCCTTTATCTTCCTTACTTGGTAAAAGGACTTGATCTCAGGGCCATACTCTACGTCTACTATCCTTGCCAGATTTCCTGGATGCCTCCATTGGGAAAATATTGAAGGTAAGCCTCTGGCTTCATTTGGATGGATATACGCGGAATGTGCCCAACATAAAAATGCATAGGGAAGATAAAAAACTTTTAGTCAGATCGAGTTTAGGATATTGATGTATCAGCACTATTTTACTCGTTCTACGATCTACGCCAATTCTAAGATTCTGTGACTGCTGAAGTTACCATCTTTCACTAATCTGCATTTTCATTCCTTAACATCCAGCTCAGAGAAAAAATCACATCAGCTGCATCAGCTATCAAATCGGTATTCGGGAAAGAGGAAGAAAAGCAGGGCGCTGTAAGTACTAGTCTCCTATTCTTCTGGTTTCGTTTGTGCATATTTTCCCATTTGTGTTCACAGTAAGGGATGCTTATGTTTCATATAGACTAGCAAATTGGAAGAGTTACGGAAGAGAATGATTAAAGTACGTGAGCTTTTTCGAGACACAGAGTCAACTGAATTTGTCATTGTCACGATTCCTACGGTAATTTCTCATACGAAATTGTTCTACTTGATTCATTATGATTTTGTTTTACTTACAAGGGACTGTTGAATTATTCAATTCCCTTTCTTCTGTCAAGGTAATGGCTATAAGTGAGTCGTCAAGACTCTGTGATTCTTTGAGAAAGGAAAGCGTGCCAGTGAAACGGCTTATAGTTAATCAGATTCTCCCACCATCAGCTTCAGATTGCAAGTTTTGCTCAATAAAAAGAAAGGTATGTATCCTTTGAGTTCTTACGGTATTACAAGACTTAATACATTTTCAGGCAGTTCAGAAACTTCTGAATTGTATATTTATTATTCTCTTGATACAATTAGGATCAAATGCGTGCACTTGATATGATCAAGAATGATCCATCGCTCTCTACCTTGCAATTGGTTGAGGCTCCGCTTGTTGATGTTGAGATTCGAGGCGTTCCAGCTCTTAAATTCTTGGGCGACATCGTTTGGAGATGAAATTCTTTGGATGCATGTACATAATCGGGTAATCAGTCTCAGCCCCCCTTTTGCTGTCTCAATAAACCAAATGCTGCCATATGTCCATGTTCGTGATTCTAGTTATGGGCCAACCATATAGCTTTAGCATATGCTTGGACCTGATCATGTTGGCACGGTGCTGATCTAGCTTGTTCAGCCATGCACTTAGCATGTCTGTTATTTCAATATTGAATTCATTTATAGCGACCTGATTTTCAGGTTAAGGGGGCAGTGGTTCATCCTTCGGTCATTTTGATGTTCACTTGAGAGATAACATGTTTGATCCATACGAGTTGAGAACGACGTTCTTTTTTTATTTATGAAGCTAAGGCAATGCCGTTCCTTAATATCACCAAGAAGCTTTACTCAGCAGATTACAGAGAATTTACGTGTATGTGGCTTGCTTCACAAGAGAATAGTACTTACAATACATGTCTAGATGGTACTTTAAAAGGTGTTGAATTCTGCTGTTTATGTTACGAATAGTGATTACGGATAGCTTTTTGAAACTTCCATTTATGTCATGTCTTCTATGCTTTGTTTTGACATCCAAAGATTTTCTATGTTTATCTTGCCTAGCCTTCAAAGGTCCTTGCTTCTCTCTATGCTTGTTATGGTATCATAATATCACTGTTCAGACTTCATGAGTAGATGATCCAGAGAAAGTAAGATTGTAGAATATCTCTAGAAAACGTGAAACATGACTATGGACGACTCTCGCATAAATCAGTGGCGCGAGCCAGTTCTTTATCTGAGCAATATCCTTTGCATCACCTAATAACCAGGAATATGGAAATGGAAGACTTGGTCTGTTAGGGAAAAAAAGTTCAATTACTAAATCAAGTCAAAAGCTCATCCGTTAATTTTTCATGAGTTCAACTCAGGTTCTGACATCGACCACTTGAAAGTTGAAACTGATCATTTTCTACACATCTAAGACGAATAACCCTGACCAGCCTAGTTACATAAAATCTGGTGTTACTGTTCACACCAGATTCGGATCTGCTACACCAGAACTTGTTCGACCCTCGTATAACTTACCTATCCTCTTCTGTATATAGCAAAAGAATCAATCTACGCCTAAGATATCAGAGTTACATGTCACCTATGAGTGTGCAAAGAAATGTTACCTGCAACAAGACGTTGACTATATACATCAAGAAATGACCTGTATAACCAACTCGCAGCTGCTGCGCTGTTGTCATGGAATCAATAACAAAAAAAAAAAAAAACCATGCTTTTTCGTCACCTATTGATATCACTTTCAGCTCCGATTATTCATGGGAGAAAACCTTTCCTGGAAGCCGGCGCATTGGCAATCATCAAGGGTCGAGTACGATGGAAAAAAGTTCGCTGATTATGCACGACAAGTACGCAATGGAAGGGTCTTTATTTTTTGTGACGGGTCAGCAAACCAATGAAGCTACGGCGCGGCTGAAGACCCCGAACAGAATTACGATAACGTTGCACCGCGTCCACCAGTGAACGTTATAACCTAATTTAAAAAGTGCACCACATCGAGTCAGGAGCCATACTCCATAATACCTGAAACAGACAATGGTCTCTGAAATCAGAAAGGTAAAGAGTGTATTTCATCTACGATGAGAACTTGAAAGTGTTCGGGAAAGATTAAACAGAGAGGATACTCCGCTGATGTAAATATATGTTATTTATATTAAAAAATAAAGAAAATATTTTCAATTGACTTGATAATTAATTGTATAAGACCAATAGATTATGCACCGAATTGAAACACACATGCGATGTTTTATATCACGATAGACAATTGTTCCTTTTAATGTTAGAAATAAGAGATTTATCATTGGGTTATTTGTCAATCATAAATGATTAACTGATAATGGAATTGTGATGATAAAGATCCAAGACACCATGGAATTAATTTTGTTATGATTTCTAAAATCCCTAGAATGTTTTGGATTTTAATAATATTTCAATGATTTAACAATCAATAAAATCTTGCAATATCTATTCTAAATATTACTTTTCAAATAATATTAATATCGAATCCATCAAGTGCATACGAGCATCATGAAGCAAGTAAATATTTACGCGATCATGGTGTTTATCAGAAATGAAATGAAATCCCAATGCCCAATTCAATCGCTAAATACAGAAGAATCTATGTGCCTGAGGCCCTGAACCGGTTTTTTTTTTGCCCCCAAACCGTGACCCAAACCGATTTCTTTGTCCTGATCTTCTCATTTTCTCCTTCACCAACCCCACAAGCATAACCCAAAAAAACGAAAACTGAATCCAACACCGAACCTGGACAAATTTCCTTTTTTTTTTTTGCAGCCGCAATATTTGAATCATCCTACACGTGTCTCCATTTAGCGAATTCAAAACCGAAATTCATCGCTGCTCTTCGATTTCTACACCCTGATTTGCGAAATCCGCCATCGTTGTGAGTTTTCAGATTCGTTCACGACCTATCTATTTTTCTCACGCGTTCGATGTTGCGATCGTGTGCACATTTCTAGTTATAAACTCTCTCTTGTTTGATCTCAATTAGGGATTTGCTTGTGTTAGGTTTTGTTTCGAGTTGTTTGGAATGTGTTGTGTGCTTCACTGCTTTGAAACTTCTGTATTGAAAAGGTGATTTGTGCTTCATTCGGATACAGGAAAATGAACGGATGAGAAATGGAGTTTGTGAACATTTTGATTTTTTTTTTTTTTTGTTAAGCTTTGGTAAATGTGGGTTGATTAGTTTTTGGTTACCAGTGATCGAGATTAGGGCTAAATGGCTTCGTGGATATGCTTTTCGGACCATGTCTTGTATTGAAAGGAGAAAAAAGGATTGCTTTGTTAGGTTTAGTCTGAGATTAGGAATGATGATAGAAATCAGTTGCATTAGATTCGAGATCATGCGTATTCCAATTCAGTCGGATGTAGTGACATTTATTATTCTGGATGGATCTCCTTGCACAAGCCTGTCAAGTTTGATGGGTTGCATCTTTTGATGGTGTTAGTATGGGTTTATCTGAACTAGAAAATTGTTGGATCGTGACGGACAAGAGTTGGGACAGTTAGATTATCTCTTATCTTTGCATATAGTTTTAATCATTTGCAGTTTTTCATGGTTTGGTGTACTTAATGAGAAGCCTTGATGCTATATTAAGCTCTATGGTCCAATCACTGAGTTGCTTGATCATGTTCGGGCATGCTTTAGATTTGATCTCAAGAAAAAAGATTAAGTTTGCCCAGGCATCTGGGCTCCCCTTAGAAGGGGCAAAGTGAGCTTCGTCTTGTGCATGAGAGTTGGAGAAAATCATTACCTTGAAAGGCATCTGAGATGCCATGTAGGAGGGTTCCTTGGGTTTTCAGAACAGAGTAGAATATTACAGAATTATGGGGAAGAAGTAGCTGTAGGAAGAAAGGGAGAAGGTTGATCTGGCTGTGGGGGAAAAGAAGTAGAAGAATAAGAGGAAAAATAGACCTTATGCTAGTAGTCATTGACAATTTGGTTAGGGAGTAGAATTTAGTAGTAAGAGCTTTAGCTGGCCAAATGTAATAACATTGTGCTCAAATTACTGAGAATACTCTCTCTATATCATCTAAGTTTAGACTTCACTACTCTTACGCTTCTGTTTTGGGTCTCGATGTAAACGATTTCGTTATTTCTATGACACCAATTGTATCCTTCAGTTCCTTCATTGCTCACTGAACAGTCCATTCTCCCCGCCACCATTGAAGTTTACCTTGGAGCTGTGACAACCATTAGCTGCAGAAGTATAATATAGTGGGTTCTATAGTAAGCGAGGACATTGTCTTAAAACAAATCATTGCCTTTCTCAGGATTCCGAAAGAAGTATCCAAGGTTGCAAAGACATGGATAGAGGTGGTAGCTTTGACATATAATTGTTAGGCGTGAGGCAAATATGACTCCTATGCATGTTTTTATTCCAGTGAGTGCCGCCCTCCACCTCTGCTGTTTGATGCATTTTATCCTTAGTAGTTTTAACTTTTTAAAGTGTTGTGGTCATGTTATAGTTTTATCAATTATGAAAACAAGGTTTTTCTGCAGGGAACTTCATGAGAATAATATATTTAGACCACTATTGACTATTGTATTGGTGGAGAACAAATCATAATAAATTGACACTAAGCAATGGTGATCTTAAAATAACATGATTTTATTTGATCCATGACTGCTGGGCTCTAGATATAGATAGCAGAATGGTCTTAGTTTTTCATATTTGGACCAACAAGATGATAAAAAACAGATTGATACGTATAGGACCCTGAAGTAAACCTAATTGGCAACTGGGGAGAAATAATCACTGTTTGAACAGACTTTCATCTTCATGTGATTAGTCCCTTGATGACAACATGGTGTAGCTTCCATGGAAAAATAACTAGTTCTCTGGCTGTCATGTACCTCCGAAGATCAGCCTTCGCTTCAGGGTGCTAGTATTCTTATATGGTTTTTACTTTCTCTATCAAGGTTGATATTTATTTTTTGGGTATTTGTGGCAAGTCTGAATGAAGAAGCTGTAAGTTGAAACAAGATGTGATGAAAAATGATGCTGGGTCATGATTGATCGAAAAACTTTGTGGTGACAGATTCTGACCGAAAAAGTTACTTAAGGGAAATATATTCATGAAAAGGATATTACCTTGTGCAGTGTTGAGGCTTGAGACATATTAAGTCTAGACTGGCATTACCTAAACCTTTATTAAAATGTGTGCTTGTTACTTTAGACCAAAATGTGTGCTTGTTTCTATTAAAAAGTTCCTAGGTGATCTTTATAATAAGCATCTACCTTTGCTTCTTACTCTGGGTCTAGATTTCACAATGAAGGCCTTCGCTTGTACCTGAAGGTGTATAAATGTCCATGATGATACATTTTTAACTAGATTTCACGGCATGCTTATCTGCACTTGTATCGCCCGCCGTAAAATTGTAAATGACTTATTCATCTTAAGCTGAATATCATCAAAATATTGCAGAACGACATGACTGTTTATGAGACGGATCCTGATGTTGCTAGGTGGGGTCTTAATCAGCTTTGTGCTCGTCCTTCGGGTAACAGTGGTCGCCACAGTGTAGTTACCCGGTTTGATGTAGATGTGAGTCAGCATGGTGATGTTCAAGAAGGGTATGCTGAACCTGTCAGCCCCATTGTTGAAAATGATGCAGTTATTGCACGTGCTCTTCAAGAAGAATTATCAGCTCTCGCCGCTAGAGAGGCACGTGGATATTCTGATTTGGGTGAAAAGCAATTGCAGGCATCTATATCAGCACAGGATTGGGTTCGCCCTCAGAAAATTGACGAAACTCCTACTATTAACGGTAAATTTCTCCCTCATGAACTAACCTGTAGTTCATTGTTGTCACTCATTGTTATTTGAGATCCAAGGATTGTGATGGATCATTTACCCTGCAGATGATTCCGTCAAATTTCAACAGACTGCTGATGAAAGTGAAGAGTCTGCTACATCGGGCTCTCCAGGAACTTCACATCAAGCTCCTCCACGGCCACCAGAGGAGTTTGACGAAAATGCTCTGGGTGATGAAGTAGAAAAGAGGCTGGATCAGATGGTTCCTATCCCTGTAAGCTGTGTGGCGACATATCTGTTCATCTTTTTGTTAGTTGATAGTGTGGATAATATTTCTTTCATGATGCGCTTGTAACTAAGACTACCATGTTATTCTGCAGCATGTTCCAAAAATAAATGGTGATATACCATCGGAAAATGATGCAGAGTCAGATCACCAGAGGCTGTTGGACAGGTTTTTTTATCCGTTCTCTTACATTTGAGAATTTTATGATTAGTTAGTATCATGTTTTATATTTCAATTTCATTTGTTTTTTTTTACTCCAAATGACCATAGTTGTCATGACGTAGTCACAAGACAAATCGATGCCAGAGAGATTTATAGATTAGTCGACAAGTCGGTGGATGGTGGATTAGTCATGATAAGTCGATAATATATATATAATTCAATTAAGATAAATATTGAATAAAAAACAAGTACATGAAATGTATAATAAGAATATAGGAATATTATCCATCAGTTTTAAAAAAACATAATGTTAAAACCGAAGTTCAATAAAGATAATCAAAATATAAATAGATAGGACTTTTTTATCCATGATACTTCAATCAAAAAGATGGATTTGCTTGAGGAGGTGATGATACGATATATCCCTTTGTCTCCGACCGAAATCATCATCCACATTAGTATCCTTCATAATATTCTCTTCTTCTTTTATATCAGTATCGACTCTAACTTCAAAGATTTAATTGATAATCTTTTCTTCTTTTTTCTTTCTTTAATCTATTGTGTCCCTTTTGAATTCTTTCCAAAAAGTTATTTATGATTATAAATTTGAGTAAACAAGAAAAAAATTGTAAAAGTTATCCAAAAAAGTTAAAAAAAGATTGTAGTAAAACACTAGTATTAGCCTAAATCGTTAAGTCGTTTGATAAGATGAGATTAGTCGTCGACATGACGGATAAGACGAAAGATTTCCTATGGTTCAGTTAATCGATGTCAAAATTAATCGTTCATTTAGAGATTTATTGACAAGTCATAGACTAATCGTGACTTGTCGTATACCATGACAACTATGCATATGATTTTCTTGTCCATCTCTTCCCCATTTTGGGAGATAAAAGGAATAGATCAGTAGAAGGTGCTGTCTCAACAACTTAACAAAGTCAAATGGAAGATAGATATGCGGAGTTGAAATAGCAACATTTAGATTACTGAACTTAAAAAAAATAGTTAATAGTTATCTCAGATTTTCGCTAGTTATCTCAACTTGGTTGTATTTAGGCTGTTTCTTTGAATGGCTCCGGTCTCATGTATAAATTAAATAATAGCCATAGCAAATCGATTATCAGTCTTATCCTACATGTATAACATTTCTTGCATGTCCCTGTGGCAGTTGTTGTATTGTAGGTTTTCTTGCCTAAAATGAGGATGAGGCAAATATAGTTTGTTACTTCCTTTGTGCTGATTGCATTTAATACCCATTAATCATCACCTAGCGAGCCATTATCTTTGAAGTTCAAAGACAAATGATGACATTCCTTTTCTTTTCTTTTCTGTTCCTTTTTTTTTTTTTGGGCTGTGCTTAAGATTAAAAGTCTATCAGCTGGTTGAGATGAAGGTCAAAGGAGATGGAAACTGTCAGGTGATTTTTTTTTAAAACCTAATTCTGTTTTTTACACTATGCAGTAGGTACTCGTACACTGGGTTTATTCATGGCATCGTATTTGTCATTCTGGCCCAAATCAACTTATCAAGTCTCATTTACACTGTTACAGTTTCGTTCTCTATCGGATCAAATATATCGAACATCAGAGCATCATGGTTATGTTAGACAAGTTGTCGTTGATCAGGTTTGCCATGATTCATAGTATACAAGTTACTTCAAAATATTTTGCTTTATCTTTGAAATTTCTCCCATTTAATATTTCATTTCAATGATTCTTATTTTCCATCTCCATGTCTTCAGCTCAAGTCTGATCCGAAAATGTACGAAGGCTATGTCCCTATGGCTTATGGCGAATATTTGAAGAAGATGAGCAAGTACTGGTTATTCTTTTTATGTTTTTTTATTCTATTCCTCCCTTTTTTGTTCCTGAATTGGAACATCTGGTGTACTGATACACTTCATGAAATGCTCATGGGAACAGGAGTGGTGAATGGGGCGATCATGTTACCCTGCAGGCAGCTTCAGATACGGTATTGCAATAGCATTGCTTTCCAATTTGTTATCTGTTTCTCCTTTTTCAAATTGAAAATACAAGGTCGTCTTCTATTATATTTTTTTTTGGGGGGGGTAACATTGCCTTTTTATTATAATTTCAGTTCCTTAGTCTTGTGCTTGAAGATAACTAGTGTGCTGTGTCTTATGTCACTGCAGTATGGGATAAAGATATTTGTGCTGACATCGTTCAGAGATACATGCTACATCGAGATTCTTCCAAAAGTTCAGAAGTCTAACAGAGGTGAGTACTCATAGAATCCATTTTACTTTGCAAGTGAAATTGAAAACTGGGATATTCGTATTCAGAGCCATGAGTACGCGAGTGTTCCTAGTATGATTTGACCACGTTTGCAACATCATGATGTCTGGAAACCATTTGTTTTTACATGATCCATTGCTGTTGGTTTAAAACTCCTCGCCTTTTGTGCAGTTATATTCTTGAGCTTTTGGGCAGAGGTACACTACAACTCGATTTATCCTGAAGGAGGTAGTACGTTTTCTCTCTTGTAGACAGCGTACCTTTGTTCATTGTTAGAGTTCTTGCCAGCATGGATCCTCTTTTTATTAACTATAATAGGTTGGTTTCAATGTTACGGCTGGTGCCGTTAATATTTCTACTATGTCTTCTCTACTTAGGCCAATATGAACCGCCAAGCTAAGATTTTATACAGTTATATAAACATTATCACCTTCTTTGCTTCAGAATCAGGGGATCCATGTTAGGGTTGCACATGGCCTTTAAGAATTTGTTATGTTAGCTTGTGGTTTGCTTTTGAGAGTGTATCCTGATCATCTGGCTCTTCAGTTCCCAGTTTATCACTACACTTCTTTTCCCAAATCTCTTTGCATGTATTCTCACTTCGTTATGAGTATTTGTTTCGGAAAGCACGGAACTGTAGTATAGCATCATTTCTTCTGTTTTGATGTACTCAGAGCTTCCTGTACCTGAACCAAAGAAGACGCTGTGGAAGTTATTCGGATTATAGAATATTCATAATGTGCAAGTATTCTTGTGCGCCTAATTTAGGATGGGATGGTGTATTAGCTGACAGAGATGCAGTGGTGGCTTAATCTGGATGATATGGCACATGGCTTCTTCATGCGGCTCGTCAGCATTTCTAGCTCTATAGCATATGATTTTTATGGTTCTTGTTTGTTCTCGATGTTGATTCTTTTCGGTTAAATTTTATGTAAACTTCCTGATTAGTCATAGAATTAACATAATTTATAGTTTCCTTATGTATTTTTTCTCATAGTGTCGATGTAGATGTTACTTTCTCTCTATTTTCGCATGATGTTGAGACCAACCATTGACGGCAGCTATATCAGTGTACATATTGCTGCGTATTATGAGACTTGTATAATAGTCCGGTCTCTCGTCTATCTTGTTCGGGGAACCTCAACTCCTGTATAAATGTACGCATGCTATTAACACCGGTATCCGTAGTTGGATTTGAGCCACCACTAGTGTTGTTCGGAGCATCTGTATTACTTCCATGCATCAATGAAGCAAATAGATGCAACAATAGGAAGAAGCTTGTGCTATTTACAGTGTCGATGTTTCGTCCCTCATATGTCGTTAGTGTGGGACAACGAGCTCTTCTGCTTCTTACACGTTTCATTACAAGTTATCCAATAAAACCTCTAAGAAAGTATACTGGCAACTAATTGCCGAGGTTAGAAACAAGTTCTGACAACCACGATTCGTCATTTGAGTATGTGTTGACCTGTGTTCATTTTTGTTCTGCTCTACTCTTCTCCGTTTGTCATCTTCAATGATTTCTCTTGCTCTGCTTTTGAGTTTTGTCCCAAACAATACAAGATCAAACCCTGCAAGCGAAAACCACAACAAGCCCAAACTCTCTTCACCCATCAAATCTCAGTTTCCCACACATGCAATTCCTCCGTCACCTCTCCAAAACCCTAACCTTCAAAACCCTAGCTCACCCTCTCCCCTTCCCAAAACCCTTATCATCACCACACTCACTGACCCAAAACTCCACCTACGTTGATGTATACATGAAATGGAAGAAAGACCCATTCTACGATTCACTCGATTCAATCCATTTCACCGCACAGCTAAAATCCTTGTTATCCCTCAAGAACATAATAGCCCGAAACCCAAATGGCTGTATTCCAATCTCAGATGTTTCCAAGAAAGATAAGGAACTGAGATTACCCATCAAGGTTTCTAGGTTCATGAGAATGTACCCTTCTGTTTTTGAGGAGTTTGAGGGGCCCAAACATGGGTTGCCATGGTTTAGATTGACCGAGAAGGCGGTCGAGATCGATAGGGATGAGAGGGAGGTGTATGGGAAGTGTATGGGTGATTTGAGGGTTAGGCTGAAGAAGTTGGTTATGATGAGTAAGGAGAAGAGGTTGCCGATGAAGGCGGTTCGAGAGCTCGAGTGGTGCTTGGGGTTGCCTGAGGGGTTTTGGGAGAGTGCTGATGTGAAGCTTGGTGGGGATTTTGAGTTTGTTGATATGTGTGATGGGGAGAGGGGTTTGGCTGTGGTTTCTGATGAGAAGTTCTTGTCTGTGTTGCAGAAGAATGCGATGAGAAGGGGCGATGATGAGGCGATGCCTATTGCATTCCCTCTTTTTCCTTCGAAGGGGTTGAGGTTGAAGAAGAAGATATCGGATTGGCTGGATGGGTTTCAGAAGTTGCCATATGTCTCTCCGTATGAGGATTTCTCGCATCTGAATCCGTGTAGCGATGAAGCTGAGAAGAGACTTGTAGGTGTTCTTCATGAGCTGCTTTGTCTATTTGTTATGAATGCTGTTGAGAGGAAGAGGCTGTTTGGGCTGAAGAAGTACTTGGGGTTGCCGCAGAAGATGGACAAGGCGTTCGAGAGACACCCACATATATTTTACCTGTCATTGAGGAGTAAGACTTGCACCGCGATCTTGAAGGAGGCTTACAAGGACAAGTCGGCTATCGAGGGGCATCCCTTGGCCGAGGTGAGGAGGAAGTACGTGGACTTGATGAAGGAATCAAAGGCGATTTTGAAGCAGAGGCAGCATAATAATCCTCGTGTTGATGACGAGAGTAGAGTATTAGATTTGGATTTGTACAGCCGAGTAGGAAGCAAAAGAGAAGAACTTGGTATGAGCCATATGTGATCATGCTTACATTGATTAAGAGGCCAATTCTTGAGTCACCTATGGGAGCTTTACACAATAGCAACTTCTCAACATTATTTTTATATGTTCGTTCATTTGGCATTAACATGTCGAAGACTTAAACTTATCTTCGAATGGGATTATTGTATATAGCCATGAATTGAAAACAACATTGGTGGTTGATATTTAGAGTTTGAAGCTCATGCCTTTAGTGCAGAAAAAGCATGGATTTGTCTCCATTTGATGTAAACTGCTGCTTCACAATCTAAAGAAAATACAAGAACTCAATTGGAAAGGAACGAATACAACAATTCCGACATACAAGGCTTTATTGAAAACAATGTCATTTACTTGCTGCTCGAGTCACTCATTTTACATGAAACTGTATACATCTGTACCTTGAATATGTGTACCCTTAGAAGCACTGACAAATCTAAGGCTCACTCTTTATAACATAAATGCCTAGAAAACACTGCTTCTCGGTCTCAAAAATGTCATTTTACAGCAACCACTCAACAAAATGCACAGGAAGCATAGGCGGCAACGACTTCTGGAGGACTATATTAACTCTCTGTTATCTACATCATTTACGATCTTGCCACAACAAAATCTTATACGTACTCAAAAGCCATGAATATCGCCTGTACAAAGTAGAGATGTACGATAGCATCGATATCAACTCCAAAAATATGTCGGGTATGCTATGTCACCCTGCAAAATACAGAAACAGAGGGTAAGGATGAGAGAGAGGAAAAGCGGGTAAATAAATATAACAGGCCTTGCATGAACAACCAGCATAAATAAAAGCCCGTGATCAGGCCATCCTGTATGGGGATATTTACCTCAAATAAGAAGCTTCTCAACACGCGAAACTATATGCTTGCCATATGTGTACTTCTTCAGTGTATTAAGGTGGAGCTTTATGCGTGAAAGAATTAACTCACGGGTTTGATAATCACAAGTTTCCAACACCTTTTGCACCACGTAGTTGCCGAAAGGATCTTTCATCATATCCTGCAAATTGAAGTTGCAAATGATGAGAGGTCATGATGCCATAGGATCAAGGCGAAAAGCCAAAACTGTCTCCCCTTTGCCCTTTTTCCCCACTCCAGGATATCCTCGAATAGGAGCCAACAGAATCCAAGTATCCAACTTTTCATTTACTACTAAACTAGAATGATCAGCAACATTTCACGACTAGTATATACATGCCATAAAATGAAGGAAAGCTATAATCACTGAGCTACATTTTGAAGCTTCATTTACTGATAAAGTATCACTCATGAAAGAGACGAAGGGCAACAATCGGCAAGGTCTGGTTGAGTTGGGGAAAGAAAACCAGCCAGAAAGAACACCCTAAACAGAGAAACAGGAACAAATGTTTCCACAGGTCAAAGATGTTGGAAAACCAATGCTACTTCATACTTAGACTTCAACTCAGGAATATAGTAATGGTAAAAAAAACTCAGGAATATAGTAATTGTAAAAAAAACTCAGGAATATAGTACGTCCGCCTATTGTGTTATATAGACAGCCTCATTGGAGTTGAATGATATCAAATTTTCATCATATTGATTGATTGATGATATCTCAAGTTCCATGCCCTATTCAGAAGTTGGTGAACTCCACGAGTTGGGACACATGCCAGCCAGGTGAAGTTAGTCCATCTTAACATCAAACCGGAGTCCCAAATTGCAGAGCTGCAAGCTTCTTAGAAATGGTTTGCAGTGTATTTGCATAAACTCATAGCTGCTTCCATTTTTTAGAAAGAAAAAGAATTGCTAGATGAAAGGAGTTAGAGAGAGCACCTGCAGGGGCTCGTTTTGGTTCATTGAACCGAGCATTTCCTTTACCAAAATTTGACGCTCCTCAGGACTTCCAGAAGTCAAGCACTTCTCAATAACATTAGAAGCATATTTCTGTTGGCTCATCTTCACGATTTGGCCAGCAAGCTTGGTAATAATAGCAGATCTTTCTTGTCGGCTACCATATTGAATCGCATGCTGGGGAAAAGAAAATACAGGAAAGATGAAACAAAATCACAATCAAAATCAACCAATTTGTGAATACAAATGAGCTTGTTACAAGATCTTGACAAAGATAGCTAAGCCAGATGGCAACCGTGCTACAGCTTTTGGTCTTCCTACTATTATTTTTACACGTCTAAATGACTGGACAAAAATGTTACTTTAAAGGGGGGTTAAGAAGAAAAAACACAATCTCGAAGAGGTAGCATTGATCCTCTTTGAAAATGTAGACATCATACTTATTTTTTGTTTCCATCAGATTAAATCCTGTCGGATCTCAAAAAGGTCAGTAACACATGAAGTGAAGGTGAATACCTGAATAACATAATTTCCATATTGATCTTCAGCTAACGTGCACACAAACTGCATAATTTCATCCATGATCTTTGTCTGTGTGTTCAAATCATGGCAATTCTCCAAAACCCTCTGCGATGATCAGAAATTATTTAGCACCAATAACAATGCACCACAAAGTTAATGCAAATATGTAATAGAATATCGAACCTGAACGACTCGACAACCATAAGGATGCACTGACAGGGAAAAGACTTGGCCGAAGAATGCTGAAATTATGAATTGAATCTTATCTTGTGGGATGCACTCGATACACTTCTGGATTACATGATTACCATTTTGATCACGAACACATTCTAGGACTGAACCATCCAGCTCCATCACCATCCGAGTTTTCTCTTCCACATCAACTACTTCCAATGCCTGTTGCAAGATAAGATACCAGAGAACTTGAGCTCATATACCACAATCGAACAAATAATGCATTACTATTAGGCGGAATAGATTCCGAGAGTTGACGAAGTCATATGTTATTTGATCAAGGATAGAAGCCAGAGATTTTGAGGAACCGAATATCATCTTTAAATACATATAAACATTGCTGGAGTTTGGGTACATGTGTGTCAAATTGTTAACGCCACTTTAGATATCTTGACAACAGAGGCTATCATCGTACAGCATATCTTCCAGAGAATAATGGTTAGACATGATCACAGAACGCACCTTCTGAATAACCCTGCATCCATACATTTGAAGACTGAGAGGCAACACATGTCCAATGAGTTGGCTGACCAAGTCTTTTCTCTGACTTTGAGTGCCAAGCTCGAAAAACTGCATTCCAGTTGAAAGGGTTAATCGAATTAATGTACAGAATGACAATTATGATAAGAATTCCCGACAGCCAACATACGAACTTTCTGGATAACATAGTTCCCAAAAACATCAGTCATCAGGGAAAAGGCATGAGGGATAATCTCAGAAAAAATCATGATTCTCTCCTCATCTGTGGCTGTTTCTAGTTTCTGCTGGATGAAGCGACTACCACATTGATCCATACTGCACATCATATAAACAACACATCAAAATATGAAAGAAAATGGGAAAAGGAAACCTTCCAGATGCTCAAGCAACTGCTGAGAAACGCGAGTATGCAAACTCATACCTGAAATCAAGCACATGGCCAACAATATTTGGAAGCTCAAGAGACATCATGTTGTTGCTTTTGAACTCTTCCAACAAACCAAAAGCCAAACTATGGTCACTATTAAGTCCAGCATAAAAGTGACAGGTTTCGGCGGATCCTCTCGTTGAATTTATAGGAGTAAAATGCATTGAATCATTTCTTCGGAGCAAATCATTTCGCTGTGCCCCACGCAAAGCATTTGTAACAGAGGCCCGCCGATAGTTCACTCCAACATCACCAACTAAGCTATCACAATATCCATGAATAAAGTCATGGGACTTCCCTGCAAGAGGCTCACCAATATACTGCTTTTCCAGGGCAAGCAAAGTTTCCAGATGAGCTTCCCGAGATCTCAACAGCTTAAGATGCGAGATACTTGCATATTTATTATGTGAATAGAAATTTTGGATTGCTGGGGAATCACAAGCTTTATGCAAGTATTGACCACGAAGTGAATTCATAGTGGCTATGTGATGCTGCGGCAGTATGTTGTTTCCACCTCTATTATAACTTTGTCCATCTAAAATGTCAGACACAACCAAAGTAAACATGGCGATCAGAGCTAAAGATTAAACAAAGGAACGTGAAGGATGAAGGGTTGAGAAAGAGCCATAGGTATACCTGGGTAAAAATAACCACCCATTTCAGAATTTAACTTTTGATTACCAGAATATCCAGCACGGATATGGCCAGAAGCAGCATGGAAATTGGCACCGCTATAGAAAGGAAGAGGCCCTCCCAAGCCTTCATTACCCAAAAAATTTGATTTGGAATACAGATCGGCTGAAGCAGTTCTCCTGGGAATATTGATGTGGTCATCAAAACACGACTGAGAGATGTTACGATCCTTCAGGATCTTGTCCCTCCTCAAAAAATCAGAGTAATGGGTAGGGATTACTGGCTCATGTGCCATGCGACCATTCACAAGAACCTGGTTCACAGCAACGGGTCTGTCAGACAGAAAACCAGCCCGACCAGTCAATCCCTCTTGGGGTTCAGATTGTATGTCGCCTCGTCCATCAAAACCATTTTCTAACAAACACAGACGAGATAAATATGACGAAAGGTCAGATGGATTGGTCATGCCAGTGGAGCAGTCACTGGTTGCATAGGACTCAGATATGCTGTTCATTTCACCAGAACTTCTATTAGCAGCAGATAACCTAGGTGACCAGGACCTCCCAACCAGAGGAACCTCAAGAGTCCTGCTCCTTGAGAGAGATGGGATGGCAGCAACTGGAAAACTATACAAGGCTATTGAGTTCTGATTCTGATTTCTAGCCAAACCAGCTCCAACTCCAGAAGGGAAGTCTTCTTTGGATTCCAGCACATTAGATAGACTGCTTGAACATATATCAAAATTTCCAGATCTATCAACATTATCAGCGAAGGCACTGCGACTATAAGGACGGGACACAGGGCCTGGCAATGAATTAGACTGATCTAGCCCCTCCTGCAAGCAAAGTTCTCAAGCAATCAGGATTCAGGACAGTGGAAATTCAGCAAGAACAAGAAGATAAAACAGCCTTCGAATACAACTTCTTAGTTGCATCAGTGATATTGCAAAGCTTATATAGATATGATAAAATATGTAACTTCTAATATAAGTACTCACAGTGGTATTCTCATATCTCTCATAAAGCAGGGACTGGATACTCAAAGGAAAGATTAAAAAAAAATTCCCTGACAACATCTGAAAAGTAGCGGATAAAAGGTCCTTTTTTTGTTGTTGGTAAGATCAGAGAAGACCACATGCTAAATTTTGTTTGAGGAATCAAATGATCATAGCAGATTTCGAGATGGAACCGTGGATGGGAACACACGGTTCCTCAAGGGATAGCCTAAGCCATTCAACAGGTACGTAGCAGGAATTATTCTGAACCTTTCAAAGTTAATTAAGTCAATTTATAGTTGACTTTCAACATCTTACAATTGGTGCTTTAGTACCTTAAACATTTGTATTTATCATGCTCTGACGTGTAGATTTATAACAATATACCATACCACAGTGGAAAGGGTGCGAAAACAGAAAAAATGAGAAAGAAAACCACTAAAGTTGACTGCGCCACCACACACCTGAAGAGCATCCACAGAGTTAATTGGAATGGCCACACCATGGTTAAAAAAATCATATTCCCTCCCATGCGCCAAAGCTCGAGGCTGCGGCAACATCAACGAAGACCTATCCATACCATCCAAAAAAGCCGGTTGATATCTAGGATCAATACCATTGTGCGACTGATATGCAGTGTGCAACCTCATCTCATCGTCGGACAAAAACCCACTTGACCTATTTCCATCCTCAATGAAGCCAAAACGACTATTTACACTCTCGATGGCATTCAAAGACCCTTGGACAGTAGGCGGAGCACTACCACTCCTATACATAC
>LIEC01008615.1:17793-29445 GCA_001925005.1 Drosera capensis | reverse complement strand
CAACTCTCATGACTTGATAACGCAAAAAATTATAAACAGAACCTTGAAAAAAACTTAAAACACTAAAACACCCTTCAAAAGGAGAAAAACTACATAAAAAAAATTCAAAATGACTTGAAAAACAACTCTTATGACTTCAAAACGTTAGAAACTCTTGAAATGCTCCTTGAAATGAGCTTAAAACGATTAAAACCCCTTCCAAAAGCAAAAAAAACACTTAAAAACAACTCTTATGACTTCAAAACGTTAGAAATTATGAAAGGAACCTTGAAATGAGCTTAAAACACTCAAAACCCTTCAAAAGGTTAAAAACAACCTAAAAATAACTCTAATGACTTGAAAACGCATAAAACACTCAAATGAGCTTAAAACGCATAAAACACTCAAATGAGCTTACAATGAGCTTAAAACACTCAAAACCCCTTCAAAAGGCTTAAAAATACATAAAAACAACTCAAATGACTTGAAAACGCAAGAAACTATGAAAAGAACCTTGGAATGAGCTTAAAACACTCAGAAACCTCTCAAAAGGCTAAAAACAACAAAAAAAACAACTCAAATGACTTGACAACGCAAGAAACTATGCAAAGAACCTTCAAATAAGCTTAAAACCCTCAGAAACCCTTCAAAAGGCTAAAAACAATATAAAAAGTACTCTCATGACTTGATAAATTAAAAAACCATAAAAACAACCATCAAATAAGTTCAAAACAATCAAACACCCTTCAAAAGGATAAAAACAACATAAAAACAACTCAAATGACTTGAAAACACAAGAAACTATGAAAAGAACCTTGAAATGAGCTTAAAACACTGAAAAACTCTTCAAAAGGATTACAACAACATAAAAACAACTCTCATGACATGACAACGCAAGAAACTATGAAAAGACCCTTGAAATGAGCTTAAAATAATCAAAAAGCACTTCAAAAGGTTAAAAACACAATAAAAGCAACTCAAATGACTTGAAAACATAAGAAACCATAAAAAGAACCTTGGAATGAGCTTAAAACATTCAAAAATAATTCAAAAGGCTAACAACAAAATAAAAACAACTCTCATGAGTTGATTACGCCAAAAACTATAAAAAGAACCTTGAAATAAGCTTAAAACACTCAAAACCCCTTCAAAAGGATAAAAACAACATAAAAAACAACTCAAATGACTTGAAAACATAAGAAACTATTAAAAAGCCTTTAAACCCCATCAAAAGGATAAAAACAAAATAATAAGAATAACTCAAATGACTTGAAAGCACAAGAAACTATGAAAAGAACTTTGAAACGAGCATAAAACACTCAAAACCCCTTCAAAAAGTTAAAAACAACATAAAAACAACTCTCATAACTAGATAACGTAAGAAACTATGAAAAACCCCTTAAAATCAGCTTAAAACACTCAAAAACGCTTCAAAACGCATAAAACAACATAAAAATAACTCTCATGATTCGAAAACATAAGAAACTATGAAAAGAACCTTGAAATGAGTTTAAAACAATCCAAAACCCATCAAAAGGATTAAAACAACATAAAAACAACTCAAATGACTTGAAAACGCAAAAAACAATGCAAAAACCCTTGAAATCAGCTTAAAACACTAAAAAACCCTTCAAAAAGCTAAAAACAACATAAAAACAACTCAAATAACTTGAAAACACAACTATGAAAAAACCCTTGAAATGAGCTTAAAACACTAAAAAAAACCCTTTCAAAAAGCTAAAAATACCATAAAAACAACTCAAATGACTTGAAAACACAAGAAACTATGAAAACAACCTTGAAATGAGCTTAAAACACTCAAAACCCTTTAAAAGGCTAAAAACAACATAAAAAGTACTCTCATGCCTTGTTAAATTAAAAAATCATAAAAATAAACCTTGGAACAAGCTTAAAACGCTCAAAACCCCTTCAAAAGCTTAGACACACCATAAAAACAACTCAAATGACATGAAAAAGTAAGAAACTATGAAAAGGCCTTTGAAATGAGCTTAAAACACTCAAAAACCCTTCAAAAGGATTACAACAACATAAAAACAACTCTCATGACATGAAACGTATGAAACTATTAAAAGAACCTTAAAATGAGCTTAAAACACTCAAACACCCTTCAAAAGGCTAAAAACAACACAAAAACAACTCAAATGACTTGAAAACGTAAGAAACTATGAAAAAGCCTTTGAAATGAGCTTAAAAGACGTAAAACCCCTTCAAAAGGATAAAAACAACACCACAAAAATAACTCAAATGACTTGAAAACACAAGAAACTATGAAAAGAACCTTGAAATGAGCTTAAAACACTCAAAACCCCTTCAAAAAGCTAAAAACGACATAAAAAGTACTCTCATCAGATAAATTAAAAACCCATAAAAAGAACCATGAAATAAGCTTAAAACACTCAAAAACCCTTCAAGCGGCTAAAAACAACATAAAAATAACTCAAATGACTTGAAAACACAAGAAACTATTAAAATAACCTAGAAATGAGCTTAAAACACTCGGAAACCCTTCAAAAGGTTAAACACACCATAAAAACAACTCAAATGACTTCAAAACACAAGAAACTATGAAAAGAACCTTTAAATGAGCTTAAAACACTCAAAAACTCTTCAAAAGGATTACAACAACATAAAAACAACTCTTATGACATGAAAACGTAAGAAACTATGAAAAGAACCTCAAAATGAGCTTAAAACAATCAAAACCCCTTCAAAAGGCTAAAAAAAACATAAAAACAACTCAAATGACTTGAAAATGCAAGAAACTATGAGAAGAACCTTGAAATGAGCTTAAGACATCGAGAACACGTTGAAAACGCTAAAACCAGGATAAATAAAAACAATCCAAATGACTTGAAAACGAAAGAAACTATGAAAAGAACCATGAAATGAATTTAAAACACTGAAAAACCCTTCAAAAGACTAAAAACAATATAAAAACAACTCAGATGACTTGAAAACGCAAGAAACTAAGAAAAGAACCTTCAAATGAGCTTAAAACACTCAAAAACCCTTCAAATGGCCAAAAAACAACATAAAAACAACTCCCATTACTTGAAAACATAAGAAACGGTTAAAAAGCTTTTCAAAACCCTTTCAAAAGGATAAAAAAAACAAAATAAAAATGACTCAAATGACTTGAAAACATAAGAAACTATGAAAATAAATTTGAAACGAGAATAAAAAACTCAAAACCCCTTCAAAAAGTTAAAAACAACATAAACACAACTCTGAAAGGGACTATGAAAAACCCCTTAAAATCAGCTTAAAACACTCAAAAACGCTTCAAAGGGCAAAAAACAACATAAAAACAACACTAATGACTTGAAAACGCAAGAAACTTTGAAAAGGACCATGAAATGAGCTTAAAACACTCAAAAACCCTTCAAAATGCTTAAAACAACATAAAAATAACTCTCATGATTCGAAAACATAAGAAACTATAAAAAGAAACTTGAAATGAGTTTAAAATAATCCAAAACCCATCAAAAGCATAAAACAGCATAAAAAAATTCAAAGGACTTGAAAACGCAAAAAACAATGAAAAAACCCTTGAAATGTGCTTAAAACACTAAAAAAACGCTTCAAAAGGCTAAAATAAACATAAAAACAACTCAAATGACTTGAAACCACAACTATAAAAAGAACCTTGAAAAGAGCTTAAAACAACCAAAATCCCTTCAAAAGGATTAAAACAACATAAAAATAACTCTCATAAGTTGAAAACGTACAAAACTATGAAAAGAACCTTGAAACGAGCTTAAAACACTCAAAAACCCTTCAAAAGGCTAAAAACAACATAAAAACAACTCAGATGACTTGAAAACGCAAGAAACTAAGAAAAGAACCTTCAAATGAGCTGAAGACACTCAAAAACCCTCAAATGGCCAAAAAACAACATAAAAACAAGTCCCATTACTTGAAAACATAAGAAACTATGAAAACACCCTTAAAATGAGCTTAAAACACTCAAAAACCCTTCAAAAGGCTAAAAACAACATAAAGGCAACTCTTTTGACTTGAAAATGTAACTATGAAAACTACCTTGAAATGAGTTTAAAGCACTCAAAACCCCTTCAAAAAGCTAAAAACAACATAAAATCTACTCTCATGACTTGAAAACATAAGAAAACATGAAAACTCCCTTGAAATGATCTTAAAACAATCAAACACCCTTCAAAAGGCCAAAACCAACTCTCATGACTTGAAAACTTAAGAAACTATTAAAAGAACAATGAAATGTGTTTAACACACTCAAAACCCCTACAAAAAGATAAAAACAACATAAGAACAACTCTCAAGACTTGAAAACGTAAGAAACTATGAAATGAACCTTGAAATGAGCTAAAAAATCACAAAACCCCTTCAAAAGACTAAAAACACCATAAAACCAACTCAAATGAATTGAAACGCAAGAAACTATGAAAAGACCCTTGAAATGAGCTTAAAATACTCATAAACAATTAAAAAGTCTAAAAACACAATAAAAACAACTCAAATGGCTTGAAAACACAAGTAAGTATGAAAAAACCCCTGAAATAAGTTTAAAACACTCAAAAACTATCAAAATGCTAAAATCATCACAAAAATAACTAAAATGACTTGAAAACGCAAGAAACTATGAAAAACGTTTTGAAATAAGCTTAAAACACTCAGAAACCCTTCAAAATGCTAAAAACAACATAAAAAGTACTCTCATGACTTGATAAATTAAAAAACCATAAAAACAACCATCAAATAAGTTCAAAACAATCAAAAACCCTTCAAAATGATAAAAACAACATAAAAACAACTCAAATGACTTGAAAACACAAGAAACTATGAAAAGAACCTTGAAATGAGCTTAAAACACTCAAAAACTCTTCAAAAGGATTACAACAACATAAAAACAACTCTCATGACATGAAAACGCAAGAAACTAGGAAAAGACCTTTGGGCTTAAAATAATCAAAAAGCACTTCAAAAGGTTAAAAACACAATAAAAGCAACTGAAATGACCTGAAAACATAAGAAACTATGAAAAGAACCTGGAAATGACTTGAAAACGCAAGAAATTATGATAAGAACCTTGAAATGAGCTTAAAACACTCAAAACCCCTTCAAAAGTCTGAAAGCAATATAAAAACAACCCTTATGGCTTGAAAACGCAAGAAACTATGAAGAGACCCTTCAAAATGAGCTTAAACATTCAAAAACCCTTTAAAATGCTAAAACACCATTAAAAACAACTCAAATGACTTGAAAACAAAAGAAACTATGAAAAAACCCTTGAAATGAGCTTGAAACACTCAAAAATCATTCAAAAAGCTAAAAACACCATGAAAACAACTCAAATAACTTGAAAACGTAAAAGAACTATGAAAAGACCCTTGAAATGAGCTTAAAACACTCAAACCCCCTTGAAAAGGTTAAAAACACCATAAAAAAACCTCAAAAGAGTTGAAAACACAAGAAACCATAAAAAGAACCTTAAATTAACCTTCAAACATTCAAAAACCGTTTGAAAACGCTAACAACAACATAAAACGACTCTCATGACTTTATAACGCAAAAAACTATAAAAAGAAACTTGAAAAAAGCTTCAAACACTCAAAACCCCTTCAAAAGGCTAAAAACAACATAAAAACAACTCAAATGACTTGAAAACACATGAAACTATGAAAAGAACCTGGAAATGAGCTTAAAACACAGAAAAACGGTTAAAGACGCTAAAAACACAAGAAACTATGAAAAAAACCTTGAAATGAGTATAAAACACGCAAAAACCATTCAAAAGTCTTAAAACAACATAAAAACAACTCTCATGACTTGAAAACATAAAAAACTATGATAGGAACCTTGAAATGAGCTTAAAACAATCAAAAACCCTTTAAAAGGGTTAAAACAATATAAAAACAACTCTCATGACTTGAAAACGAAAGAAATTATGAAAAGAAACTTGAAATGACCATAAAACAATCAACAACAATTCAAAAGGGTTAAAACACCACAAAAACAACTCAAATGACTTGAAAACGCAAGAAACTATGAAAAAAACTTTGAAATAAGCTTAAAACACACAAAAACCCTTCAAAAGTCTTAAAGCAATATAAAAACAACTCTCATGGCTTGAAAACGCAAGAAACTATGAAGAGACCTTTGAAATAAGCTTAAAACATTCAAAAACCCTTCAAAAGGCTAAAACACCATAAAAACAACTCAAATGACTTGAAAACGAAAGAAACTATGAAAAGAACTTTGAAATGAGTTTAAAACACTAAGACCCCCTTCAAAAGGCTAAAAACAACTCTCATGACTTGAAAACACAAGAAACTATGAAAAGACCCATGAAATGAGCTTAAAACACTCAGAAACCCTTCAAAAGGCAAAAAACAACATAAAAACAACTCAAATGACTTGAAAATGCAAGAATCTATGAAATGAAACCTTGAAATGAGCTTAAAACAATCGGAACACCTTCAAAAGACTAAAACAAGATAAAAACAACTCAAATGATTTGAAAAAGAAAGAAACTATGAAAAAAACCTTTAAATGAATATAAAACACTCAAAACCTCTTCAAAACGCTTAAAATAACATAAAAATAATTCAAATGATTTGAAAACGCAAAAAACTATGAAAGGAACGTTGAAATGCGTTTAAAACACTAAAAAACCCTTCAAAAGGCTAAAAACAACTGTCATGACTTGAAAATGTTAAGAAACAATGAAAATTGCCTTGAAATAAGCTTAGAACAATCAAAAACTCTTCAAAAGGCTAAAAACAACTCTCCTGACTTGAAAACTTAAGAGAATAGAAAGAGAACCTGGAAATGTGTTTAAAACACTCAAAAACCCTACAAAAGGCAAAAAAACAACATAAGAAGAACTCTGAAGACTTGAAAACGTAAGAAACTATGAAAAAACCTTCGAAATGACTTTATAACACTAGAAAACCCTTCAAAAAGCTAAAAACACCATAAAAACAACTCACCTGAGTTGAAAACGCAAGAAACTATGAAAATACCCTTGAAATGAGCCTAAAAATCTCAAAAACCCTTCAAAAGGCTAAAAACACCATAAAAACGACACAAAAGACTTCAAAAAAACAAGAAACCATAAAAAGAACCTTGAAATGAGCGTGAAAATCTCAAAAACCTTTGGGAAGGCGAAAAACACCATAAAAACGACAAAAAAGACTTCAAAAACACAAGAAACCATAAAAAGAACCTTGAAAAGAGCTTCAAAAATTCAAAAACCTTTCGGAAGGCGAAAAACAACTCTCATGACTTGAAAACTTAAGAAACTATGAAAAGAACCTTGAAATGTGTTTAAAACAATCAAAACCCCTACAAAAGAATAAAAACAACACAAGAACAACTCTCAAGACTTGAAAACGTAAGAAACTATGAAAACAACCTTGATATCACCTTAAAAATCAAAAAAAACCATCAAAACGCTAAAAACACCATAAAAAAACACAAATGACTTGAAAACGCAAGAAACTATGTAAAGACCCTTGAAATCAGCTTAAAACACTCAAAACCCCTTCAAAAGAACAAAAACACCATAAAAATAACTCAAATTACTTGAAAACACAAGAAAATATGAAAAAAACATTGAAATGAGCCGAAAATACTGAAAAACCCATACCAAAACTTAAAAAAACATAAAAACAACTCTCATGACTTGATAACGTAAGAAACTATGAAAAGAATCTTGAAATGAGCTTAACACACTCACAAACCCTTCAAAAATCTTAAAACACCATCAAAACAACTCTAATGCCTTGATGACGTAAGAAACTATGAAAGGAACCTTGAAATGAGCTTAAAACACTCACAACCCCTTCAAAAGGCTTAAAACAACATAAAAACAATTTTCATGACTCGAAAACACAAGAAATTATAAAAAAGAACCTTGAAATGAGCTTAAAACACTCAGAAACCCTTCAAAAGGCTAAAAACACCATAAAAATGACTGAAATGACTTGAAAACGAAAGAAACTATGAAAAAAACATTGAAATGAGTTTAAAACACTAAGACTTCCTTCAAAAGGCTAAAAACAACTCAAATGACTTGAAAACGCAAGAAACTATGAAAAGACCCATGAAATGAGCTTAAAACACTCAGACACCCTTCAAAAGGCTAAAAACAACATAAAAACAACTCAAATGACTTGAAAATGCAAGAATCTATGAAACGAGACCTTGAAATGAGCTTAAAACATTCAGAACACCTTCAAAAGACTAAAACAAGATAAAAACAACTGAAATGACTTGAAAAAGAAAGACACTATGAAAAAAACCTTTAAATAAATATAAAACACTCAAAAACCCTTCAAAACGCTTAAAACAACATAAAAACAGCTCAAATGACTTGAAAACGCAAAAAACTATGAACGGAACATTGAAATACGTTTAAAAGAGTAAAAACCCTTCAAAAGGCTGAAAACAACTCTCATGACTTCAAAATTTTAAGAAACAATGAAAATTCCCTTGAAATAAGCTTTAGAAGAGTCAAAAACTCTTCAAAAGGTTAAAAATAACTCTCTTGACTTGAAAACTTAAGAAACTAGAAAGAGAATCTGGAAATGTGTTTAAAAAACTCAAAAACCCTACAAAAGGCAAAAAACCACAAAAGAAGAACTCTCAAGACATGAAAACGTAAGAAACTATGAAAAGAACCTTGAAATGAGCTTAAAACACTCACAAACCCTTCAAAAATCTTAAAACACCATAAAAACAACTCTTATGCCTTGATAACGTATGAAACTATGAAGGGAACCTTGAAATGAGCTTAAAACACTCACAACCCCTTCAAAAGGCTTAAAACAACATAAAAACAATTTTCATGACTCGAAAAAATAAGAAACTATTGAAAGAACCTTCAAATGAGCTTAAAATACTGAAAAACCCTTGAAAAGACTGAAAACAACATAAAAAAACTCAAATGACACGAAAACACAAGAAACTCTGAAAAGAACCTTGAAATGAGCTTAAAACACTCAAAAACCCTTCAAAAGGCTAAAAACACCATAAAGATGACTCAAATGAGTTGAAAACGAAAGAAACTATGAAAAGAACTTTGAAATGAGTATAAAACACTAAGACTTCCTTCAAAAGGCTAAAAACAACTCAATGACTTGGAAACGCAAGAAAGTATTAAAAGACCCATGAAATGAGCTTAAAACACTCAGAAACCATTCAAAAGGCTAAAAACAACATAAAAACAACTCAAATAACTTGAAAACTCAAGAAACTATGAAACGAAATCATGAAATGAGCTTAAAACATTTAGAACACTTTCGAAAGACTAAAACAAGATAAAAACAACTCAAATGACTTGAAAAAGAAAGAAACTATGAAAAAAACCTTGAAATGAGTATAAAACACTCAAAAACCCTTCAAAACGCTTAAAACAACATAAAAACAACTCAAATGACTTGAAAACGCAAAAAACTATGAAAGGAACGTTGAAATGCGTTTAAAACACTAAAAACCCCTTCAAAAGGCTAAAAACAACATGAAAACAACTCTCATGACTTGAAAATTTTAAGAAACAATGAAAATTCCCTTGAAATTAGCTTAAAGCAATCAAAAACTCTTTAGAAGGCTAAAAACAACTCTCCTGACTTGAAACCTTAAGAAACGACAAAAACAACCGTGAAATGTGTTTAAAACACTCAAAAACCCTACAAAAGAATAAAAACAACATAAGAACAACTCTCAAGACTTCAAAAAGTAAGAAACTATGAAAAGAACCTTGAAATCAGCTTAAAAATCACAAAAACCCTTCAAAAGGCTAAAACACCATAAAAAACACAAACGACTTGAAAACGTAAGAAACTATGTAAAGACCCTTGAAATCAGCTTAAAACACTCAAAACCCCTTCAAAAGGACAAAAACACCATAAAAACAACTCAAATGACTTGAAAACACAAGAAACTATAAAAAGAACCTTGAAATGAGCTTAAAACATTCAAAAACCCTTCAAAAGGCTAGTAACAACATAAAAACAACCCTCATGACTTGATAACGCAAAAAACTATAAAAAGAACATTGAAAAAAATTTAAAACACTCAAAAACCCTTCAAAAGGAGAAAAACAACATAAAAACAACTAAAATGACTTGAAAACGTAAGAAACATTGAAAAAGCCTTTGAAATGAGCTTAAAAAACTCAAAACCCCTTCAAAAGGCTAAAAACAAACACCATAAAAATAACTCAAATGACTTGGAAACACAAGAAACTATGAAAAGCACCTTGAAATGACCTTAAAACGATTAAAACCCCTTCTAAAAGCTGAAAAAACACTTAAAAACAACTATTATGACTTCAAAACGATAGAAACTATGAAAGGAATCTTGAAATGAGCTTAAAACTCTCAAAACCCTTCAAAAGGTTAAAAACAACCTAAAACTAACTCAAATGACTTGAAAACGCAAGAAAATAAGAAAAGACCCTTGAAATGAGTTTAAAACACTCCAAAACTCTTCAAAAAGCTAAAAAAACCATAAAACCAACTGTCATGACTTGAAAACACAAGAAACTATGAAACAAAATCTTGAAATGAGCATAAAACACTCAGAAACCATTCAAAAGTCTAAAAACCACAAAAAAAACAACACTCATGACTTGATAACGCAAAAATCTATAAAAAGAAATTTTGAAATAAGCTTAAAACACTCAAAAACATATCAAAAGGATAAAAACAACATAAAAACAACACAAATGACTTGATAACATCAAAAAACTATAAAAAGAACCATGAAATAAGCTTAAAACATTCAAAAACCCTTTAGAAGATGAAAAACAACATCAAAACAACTCAAATGACTTGAAAACAAGAAACTATGAAAAGAACTTTGAAATGATTATAAAACACTCAAAAACCATTCCAAAGTTTTAAAACAACATAAAAATAACTCTCATGTCTTGAAAACGTAAGAAACTATGAAAGAAACCTGGAAATGAGCTTAAAACACTAAAAACCCCTTCAAGAGTGTTAAAACAACAGAAAAACAACTAAAATGACTTGAAAACGCAAGAAACTATGAACAAAACCCTTCAAAAATCTTAAAACACCATAAAAACAACTCTAATGCCTTGATAACGTAAGAAACTATGAAGGGAACCTTGAAATGAGCTTAAAACACTCACAACCCCTTCAAAAGGCTTAAAACAACATAAAAACAATTTTCATGACTCGAAAACACAAGAAATTATAAAAAAGAACCTTGAAATGAGCTTAAAACACTCAGAAACCCTTCAAAAGGCTAAAAACACCATAAAAATGACTCAAATGACTTGAAAACGAAAGAAACTATGAAAAGAACTTTGAAATGAGTTTAAAACACTAAGACTTCCTTCAAAAGGCTATAAACAACTCAAATCACTTGAAAACGCAAGAAACTATGAAAAGACCCATGTAATGAGCTTAAAACACTCAGAAACCCTTCAAAAGGCTAAAAACAACTCAAATGACTTGAAAACGCAAGAAACTATGAAACGAAATCATGAAATGAGCTTAAAACATTCAGAACACCTTCCAAAGACTAAAACAAGATAAAAACAACTCAAATGGTTTGAAAATGAAAGAAACTATAAAAAAAACCTTGAAATGAGTATAAAACACTCAAAAACCCTTCAAAACGCTTAAAACAACATAAAAACAA